>VZTJ01006365.1:618149-676742 GCA_013397795.1 Orthonyx spaldingii | reverse complement strand
AAAGAAAAAACCCTGGATTTTTACCTAAGGACAAACTCTGTCATAGAAAAGGATTAGGAAATCCAGAAGTCCTGGGATCAGATAATCCTGCATCCCCTAGCTTAAAGGATTTCCCTTGTTTGACTTGTTTTCTGCTTAGAGCTGTTAGCAGTAAGCATTAGCAGCAGCACAAGCATCTTGAGGGAGAGTGATCAGTGTTCATGCATTGATTAAAAGATATTAGGGAAGTTCCTAAAGTACTGCCAGGGAAGTGATTCTCTTCTCCATCTACTCTGCCTCTGCCATCCCTCAGTGCCACACGGCAGACACACAGGATACAACTTACAATTCAATGGCAATGTGAAATGAGTTGTTTGCCATGCAGTCACCCTATTTGAAAAAGATGAGATCTGATGAAAATGAAATTTAATGAAATTCGAATGAAAGAAGATGAAATGTGATGACTAAATCAAAACAAACCATTTCACTAAAATGAAGTCCTTGCCCTCCTTCCAGTTAGCAACTTCTCTATATTAAAGGAAAACAAATTTACCTTTATAATTAAATCAACATAACCTTTTGTCTCATCACTGGAAACTGGAGTATAGGCTCGGATCACCAGATTACCATCGATTTTTGCAGAAAGGTAAACATGTTGGCCTGGGGAGAAAGAATTGCAATCTGATTATTTTTTTCATCCCTGGAGGACAAGAGAGAAAGGCAGGTATTGTAACCTGCTGCACAAGCAATGACAGAGGAAATCTTTGCCATATAAATACTGTATGAAACATGCAGTTTCTTCTCTTTTTTCAGCACAGAGCAGGAATCTCCCAGGAAGTAATACTGGCCTATACAGTTTCAGGATCTTATTCCTAAATTCTTAAAATTGAAGTCTGGATAAGCACAAGCATTGCAGGGCACATCTCAGTTGGTTTGTTATTTGTCTAGTTAACTCAGTTCCATTACTCTTTCCCATACAAGCCAGAAGAGAGTTTGGAGAAAGGCAAGCAGCATGCAAGGACACGCTCACGGCATGGAATGGGATGACCCTGACACTTGCCTTACAGCACAGGGAACTGCCAAACAGTGCAGAACAAACAGAGCCACGTCTGCAGATCGGAGACAGAGACTTTCCCCTGCAGAGATTATCATTGATTCAAGGTCCAAGGTTCAGTGCTATCAGTGTTCCAGGGCAGGGGAAAGAAGGCCAAGCCTAGGCTGAAATTCAAGCTACAGAACTCCAGATAAAGTTGCATGGAAGTGTGTGTAATTCAAAGGTAAGTGCACACACAGAAAAGGCTCTGAATATTTCAGCATCTTCTATATACAGCAGCTGCATTTTCTCCAATAGTTACAAGCTTCCCAGGCAGCAGAGTTGTCCCCTTTCTCCTTTACAAGTGTATTTGCCAAAACCATGAGGGCAACTGCCAATAGACTGAGGGGATCAGATGGAAGCAGAACGAAAATAAGACATATGAAAAAGCTTTGACAGATACTACTCTTGCTTATATCCTGACTGATGATGGATTCCATCAGGATCAGTTTGGTTTCACTGCTCCATTTCTAACCTACACCACACAACAGAACAAACAAAGCACACACAAAAGATCACAAATACAACCCTCTGGGAAATCTGACATTTCTTCCTGAGACAACACCAACCAAATGCAGCTTTCAACTCCTTAAATTCACAGTCAGAAGTCCAAGAACTATGAGAAATAAGAAATACAAGTAATTAAGTGTTTCCAATACTTACCTACAGGTAATCCTAATATATGATTTGTTGAAGGTAGCCTGAATCTGAACTTCTTAGTGTCATGACTGATCTCCTAAAAAAACAAAATGAGGTCAACATCACACTACTTTAAATTTCAAACTCTACTCAACACAATATGCTTCAGTAAGCCTGCTCTTTGTTAGCATGCAAGCCAAATGCCGGGAAAGGACACCGAAACTGCTTTGAAAAACAAAGTTCAAATAAACAAAGATGCAGATTTCTCCTGAAAGAAGCAGTTTTCTCCTCGTTACTCCCACAAGGAGTGACTTTTGCCTGCCTGCACAATCCCTACAGCACCTTTAGGTACATAAAATCAGGAGACCCGAGGCCCGTGAGCACATTCCGTGCTTGTGGCCAAGGACCAGAAGAGAGCAGGAGCGCAGACTGCCGGGCTTGCTTCTCATGGTTCCGGCACGGGAACCGGGGGAGAAACACAGCCGCGACCTGAACGTGCAAAGCATCGCAAAACAACAGCTCGCACAAAGGCTTTTACGCATCCTGCTCCACCCTGGGAGCATCACAGCGTGGCAGCGGGGGTCACAGCCATCCTCAGGGGGGCTCTGTGCCTGCTCTGGGGATTCGATCCCTGGGGCAGCCCACCCAGGCCTAAGTATTTACTGCCCTTATGCCCCCGATGCCCCAGCGCCCTGAGAGCCCCGGTCACCTCCTTGTCCAGCAGCCGCAGCGGGTACTTGTCCAGCGGGTCCCGCAGGGTGACGGGGCCGCTCGGCCTCCGCGCCGTCCCTCGGAGCAGCAGCAGCAGCAGCGCGGACGCCGCCACCACGGCCACGGCGATGGCCACAGGCGCTCCCTGCGAGGGGGAGAAGCGCAGGCGGTGAGGGCACAGCGGCGGCGAGGGGACAGCCACCGCCAGCCCCAGCCCCAGCCTCCCTCCCGGCCCCTCACCGCAAGCGCCTCCATGGCCGCCCCTCGCCCGCAGCTCCCGCCGCGCCGGCCCCGCTCAGCCCCGGCCGCAGGCCCCGCCTCGGCTCCCTCCTCCCGCTCCCTCCTCCGGGTCCCTCCTCGGATCCCTCCTCTGATCCCTCCTCCCCGTCCCGCCTGGGGTTGGAGGCTGGCAGCTGCATGGAGTCTCGTTCTTCTTTCCGCCCAGGCAGGTCAGGCTGCCCCGGGAGCGGAATTCCTGATTTCACAGACTCGGTGAGGTTGGAAAAGACCTCTGAGATCACCGAGGCAACCTATGACCGGACACCACCGTGTCACCCACACCATGGCACTGAGTGCCACGTCCAGGCTTTCCTTAAACACCTCCAGGGACGGTGACCGCACCGCCTGCCTCTGGGCAGCCCGTTCCAGTGCTTAACAATCCTTTCTGTGAAGAAAAAGAAAGGGAGGGCCACAAAGTCCAGCTGGTCACTTCAGACGAAGAAAGAGCGGTATTTCTGTGCACCCCGTGCATGGCAATACATGGATTCCGAAATGAGAAAAAGACCAGCACTCGTGCCACTTCTCAAAAAGTGCAAGGGAAACAAAGCTAGGGGAGAAGAAAACTGGGAAGATCCAATGAGCATGGGGTTGTCATGTCCTTTTGGACAGACTCACAGCGGGAGGAGGATCAGGAAAGGAATGGCATGTGTTATCTCCACAAGCAGAAAAGCACAGAGAGAGCAGAGCACCATCAGGACACCATTCCAGAGCTAACCAGGACAACTTACGCTTGCAGATCCTCACCTAAAATCTAAAATAGAATCCCATTATGTGAACCCCATTAAAAGTTTGTGGTTTTTTTTTTTCTCTTTTTTTAAATCAGATTTCATTTGCATCAGAAAACAGTTCACATTATTGCTAGAAGGTACTGGCACCTTATAAGAGACTTAAAACGATACAACAAACAAAAGCAAAACCAGGCTCCTTGTAAAATCATACTAGGAGAAACACAAAAGTTCAACATCAAGCAGTCAAGCAAAAAAAAAGTTAGTGCCCTAACAATCAAATCAAAACCAGACATTTTAAGATAGCATTTAAGACAGGGATTTTCACAAGAGTACCAATTTATCAGCATATAACCACTGCACTCAGTATCAGAACAGCTGATAGTTCTGTAGTTCCTGTAGTTCTCTCCACACACTTTTTGCTTTTCTGAACACATCTACTTGAAATCCTTGTCTTAAATTAATAAGCAGATAAAAGTCACCTTTTTCCTGTTAAGCAAAACAGAACAGCAACCAAGTGATTATACACATCTGTTCCCAGCATAAACTGATACAGTCAGCTAATGGCAGCTTCCAGCACAAGTAAACATTAACAGGCTTCTATAATAAAAATTTACAACAGGTATTTTCCCTCCATTGCTGTCTGAAGATCTCTTCAGGAACTTTATCAAAGACCGAGCAAGCATACTCTATCAGTAATGTAACACAGCTGTTAATCTGAAACACTGCATCTGAATTTGCCCATAGTCCTTCCACTATTAAGTATTTTCATAGCTTCACAAAAAACTCATGCTCAGTATTTTGTGGGCTGTTGCCTCAAACTTTACAGTGAAGAGACGAAAGTGGTGAAAAATTGCACCTTATTCATTTGATAATAAAGGCAGTGAGATTGTTTCCCCAGCTACAGAATAAAGTCAAAGGTTTAAAAAAACTCCAAAGAACAGAAGTTCAAAACTAATATATTAAAAAAGGAAGGTTACTGGCACCAAATGCTTGTATGGGAAAAACTTCAAATACTTTTGCTATTAATATCAACAGAAACTAAATGAGCTATCTTCTAGTTATTATCTGGACCATTGAGTCAAAGGAGGATTATTCTTGTGCTACCTGTTGTACAATCCTACTGATCTAGTTTTAAACACTAGAACTGACAGCAGAAGGGTCTGCAAAGCCAACTGGAGCCTGTCACCACAGATTTTTGTGTAAGCGGCCTTTTGCACATTGAACAAGCTGCTGTTTACAAGTTAATGCATAGATTAATTAGGATAGTATCAGTTCTTGCATGGTCCCTTGGCCTGTAACACCTGTCTTTTCAAACACTTTTGTTTAAAAACATGCAATTTGTAAAACCAGAAACCGTATTAAAAATATCCTGCAGTATAAAATACTCTCCAGCACTACATTCAAGGACATGCTCGGCTCATGTGGCTTAATTTCCCTCATTTTCTTCCTAAGATGGATTAACAGAGTGTCAGAAGCCTGCAGGTAAATTGTGACTGCTCCAACGCACGTGTAAAGCCAAAGTCTCAGTTCAGATAAATCAGCAGTAAATTCACCAGGGTAACTATCAGCTACTCTAGAATCTGTTCATCAATCACGAACTGAGATTCTCCCACCAAATTCTGTTATCGAAGGCATTTGTGCTTTGGAAGTGTTTTACAAGGGGATCCATCAGAACTGTTCTTTTGACAGTCACACCACAAAAATGGAGAGATCTGAAAAAAAGAAGAAAAAAAAACCAGGGTAAACTTTGCAAAGATCATCAATAAAGACAGGCTGTAAACTTGTCAAAGTGGGCTCAGCTGCCATCACGTGTCGGTTCATGCCTCTCCACTTCCTCCCAACCCCGAGAAATTAAGATGCAAAGCCACAGCAAGGAAAACACTCATCCACATAAGAAATGCAGTAGAGTGTGGAATAATAATAATACAACTGAAAGAAATAAGATTTTCAGAAGTTACTGCTGATTTTAATTTTTGTTTCTGGGCATTCAGCTACGGATATTTTAAACAGCCAAGATCTCAGGAAGTGCTGGACACCCAAATATAAAAATGGCACCCTGGAAAAGACCTCAAATTATGCATCTAACAATAGCAAAAGGATTAATTAAATGTTTTGGGATTTTTTCATACATACCACTACTATTAATATTCTTCTTGATCCAATCAACAAAAAAACCAACATTGGTGTATATTCCTGGGTAGTTCTTCCTTCCACATCCCAAACCCCAGCTAGTAATTCCATGGAGGGTGTAAAATCCCGAGTTGTCTTCTGAAGGACAAACTAACGGGCCTCCAGAATCACCCTGCACAAGGACAAAGGAACCTTGTCATGAGCCAACATCACTCCTTCTGTTTCTAAAATATCAGTTCAACAAGGAGAGGTCCCAGCTCCTCATGTGCTTGGAGGTTTCTGTTTTTAAAAGACAGAGAAACACCCAACCTTTGTCCAAGGGAAGTAACTGTTTTTGCAATATGGGTAATTAAAATTCGACTTGCTAAGGAACCTTTCACTGTAAATCACAACAGCCTGTCTGCAAGAAAACAGCTTTGGGAGGTTTTTCGTTTCCCTTTCTAGAACCCATCTGGCCATATCCCAAGGGTGATGCAACTTACTGTGCATGAGTCCTTGTCTTCTTCCAGAGGAAATCCTGCACAGATCATCCTCTGGCTCACTTTATTGGGAAGGTTTATGTAATAGCTCCGACAGATGTCAAGTGCCAGGATGGGGACTTCCAGCTGCTGCAGTTTTTTCCCCTTTTCTCTGTCTTGAATGAAAACACATCAGCCAGTAGAGGCATGAATTAGTGGTTCCAGAAGGAAGTTTTACTCCTCCTTTTCAAATAGTCTCAATCTAAATTATCTGATTTCTCTCCTCCCACCGATGTCCCTTCATGTGTAGTTAAGCTTACACAAATGAAAACTTTTTAACAAGTCTGTTCTCCAAAAACTAATGTATAGACAGAAGGACTATTCCAACACAGAATGCAGCATTTAAAACACAGGACAACAAACCCAACCTTCGAAGCAGCCAAGACTGCATACCTGCTTCAGGTGCACCCCACCCTGTGACCACACACATCCTCGAGGGCTGCAGCACCTCCTCCTCGGCAGAGAGGCACACTGGGAGCACGGAGGGGTTGAATTCCAAGGGCTCAGCCAGTTGCAGTAGGGCAATGTCAGAGTCCAGAGTGGTCTCATTAAAACTTGGGTGTGTGATATACTGCTTGACTGACCTTTTCTAGGAAAGCAAAGACATTTGCTGAATGGCTTGAGAATGTGAAGGTTTAAGTAACTTTAGTTTTATAAATTTACAAGATGTCTTAAGAGGAGAACACATTTAAAAACAGCTGCTGAAGCCACCAGCTTTCTTACATTAACAAGTCAATATTATGCATCTGTGACATGGAACAGGGAACATACAGAAAACTCCATCCAGCAAGGGTAAGAAGAGAATCTTGGAAAAACATTTATTCAGCATGAGCAAAATGACAACTTGTGCCCCAATTCTTTCTGTCTTGGTGACAGTCACCAGTGAATACAAAGACAATACACTCCTCACTCCCACATCCTCTGGGATACTGAGCTTTAGAGCTCAGTGAAGGCACAGATCTGTGTTGATAGTCACACAAAAGCTGTTGTGTAAATGCAGATTAGGATCAGCATACAGGCTGTTAGATTGCTGCATCATGGACAGTTTGGGAGTTGCATTTACATTAAAAACTATTTTGCAAGATTGATTTGTATTTCAGTCCTAAGCAGATCACACAGTACCTGTCTGTACTCTCGCTCTGTAAGATCATGAAGTCCTGTTACCACCATCCATAAGTCTCTGTATGGTTCCCTAAGTAAATAATATTGTTCATTGTCAGATTGATATAACAGCATTCTCGAAACCCATAAATCTTAAAACCTACTGTGTTTTTACCACCTGTGTGCAGAGCAGAGGAATCCAGAGCCAGTGTAAGCTGTAAACAGGCATAACCAAACCTGTGCCAGCCACCCTGGACAGAAGCAGTAGGCTGCAGGGACACACCGTGCAGTTACACACATTCCCAGGGGAGGGCTCATCCCAGTGCACTTACCTGGAGTTAAGGCAGTGGGCAGCTGTGACAACCCATTCTTTGGCAAGAACTGCTCCTCCACAGATGTGCTCATCTGCAATTTGTACACTGGCCTGCCAAGGCCATGAGAGTGGTACAGCTTCTTCACCTCCAATTATCCTACTGAAGAGGAACCTGGGCTGATTTGAAGGCATTCCACAAACATCCTCTGAAACAGAAAGCACTGATGTTCCAAGAGGCATTCAAAAGTTAAGACTGGGAGAAGGAAAGAACATTCCAGTTAAGAGCTACCCCACAGCTTCTCAAACTCCACCTCCCCTTTCTTTGCTAAATCTTCTAACTTCCCTCATTAAAAAGGAGGGAAAGTCTAAACATAAAAAATGTTTAGACCACCAGGAGGAGATGATCTTAGCAAAAACAGAGCTTCACCAAGATAGAAGCTACCACTTACCTTCAAAAGTTTAACCTCAAACCTCTAATGAACATGGACTCATCCCATTCTCCATAAAGTACCAGAGGGGAAAAGGGCAGCTCTGAAATGCTGGTTATTATTTTCAGTTACCCTGTAGTCTTTGCAATTGCTTTCCCCAAAGGAAGTAGGTGGAAACTGACATACAAACTGAAATGTTATTGAGTTGCTATATGAGACTTAGCAAGATGAAGGAAACAAGAAAAATCAGGTTCTGCTGAAGCCAAAGCATATAAATGTCACTGTGCATCTTTTTACTCCATCAAAACATCTTACTAAAAAAATCTGTGTCAACTGCAACCATTAAGTATTTGGAGAATTTATAGTCCAAAAGAGACTCTCTAATCCCATGAAGGAAATGTAACTCAGATTGGCTTACCTGCTGTAACCTGTATTTCTTCTTCAGTAATATCCGTATTTTCAAAATCTTCTTCATTAGTTGAATTCAAAGTATCTAAATCTAGAAAATGAGGGTGGTGAATGTGTTAGCAGGATGTCTTCAGTAATATTTGTATTATAGAATCACTTTTAATTCGTTCTGTATTTTTGTAGAAGGATTAGATTTCTGTTGCAGGGATCTGTGTTATTACAGTAGTAAAGTGCTATTTAAAATGCACCACCAACAAAACTCTCAGGTTTTGCCCAGAGAGTTTGTCATTTTCATTGTTTGTTTTTACCATTCATTAGACCTTTGTTTAATGCCTTAAGAGGTTCACATTCCATTTTTTTCACTGAAACTATTTGTTAGATGAGAATCTCCTAGAGCAAAATAATTCTGAGCAGCCAATTCACTGAAGGGCCCGTTGTACTGTCCCAAGGAGGCATTTTCCCAAGTTTCTTCTCTTACCTATTACATGAACAAAGGAGACTGTAGCTCTGAATCCTCCAAAAGTCTCTGTTTCATCAGAGTGAAAGACCACCAGCATCACAGCAGAAGAGCTTAGAACAGGTGCTGGGAGGGCAAATCCACAAGACTTAGCTAAAAATGAGAAAGTAAATGCTCACTATAAATTAACAGGTACTCTTTAATCCTTCTCTGTTTCAACAGTGGGTGCACAATATTCTGTATATTCCAGCTCTCAGGCAGGAAGGTAAAAAACAACCATGACCAAGAGGCAAGCAGACTGAGGCTGCAGGACTGTTCTATTATTCCTGGCAGCCCATCCTTGTTCAGCAGGTTCCTCATCAGAACAAGGAGTCTCTGGCATCATTTCACAACAGCCTGTTGAGCACCCACACGCACAGGTTGCCATTACACATGAAACACCCCAGCTACCTGATTTCCCCTAGTCCAAGCACCAGCTTCAAGCAAGTGCTGACAACAGTTTTTTGGGACAGGCCTTCATCTCATTCAATACAAGACAAGTGGCAAGAATTACATGAATCACACTCTGGAGTGAAGCTGAGCTCAGAAAAGGAGACATCTTGGGTGCTTTGTGTGTGATCATTACTATAAACCCAAACTAATGTCCTATGTCCTTTTCTTCATGTACATGCATTCAGAACTGCATTTCACACAATTTTGAAACACTCAAAAATGGTTCTCTTCAAGGTGGCTTTGCCTCTGTAAGTGGAACAGAAGCAGGAATACCTGCAAGCATTTTCAAGGTACTGAAATTAGTACTTATAACATCACCTGATATTCTAGAACTTGATTTTAGGCTGGACAATAGGCCTAGTGAAAGTCATAAAAGAAACAGATCATCCTCAAAATAAAAAATGAAAAGTCAAACCGATTTTCTTCTCTTTTCCCACATCTTCATACACAGTCACAGCATCACAGGAGCAATCTTCACACTCTTCTACTTCAAAAGACTGATATGTAAGCTTTAAATAAAATAAAAAAAAAAAAGAAAGAGTGAACCTTGTCATGAAAGTCATATGGAAAAAACTCAAAGATCTACAGGGTCTTTAGTATTCTGAGTGATTCCTGCAAGGTTTGGTTTCTGTGACATTCAGACCTCTCACAGGTGATACATAAATATTAAATCTTCTAGAAGAATCTGTCATGATAAAATTTAACCCAGGAAATCCTATTTTACCATAACCTAAAGGACAAATCCAAACCTATCTGTCTTTTGGCATGGAAAGTGATTCCTCTTAACCACATCCAGCAGCACTATTCACACTCAGATTGCTTGAACTTTTTGCCCTTAGCTGCATCATTTCTTGTTGACTCAGTGGTGCCCACTGCCATCCTGCAGACACAAGAAGGGCTTGTGTTATACCTTGACTACGTGGTGCTCTGGGGCACAGATAATCCACTGACAATCAGCCACGTTGCTGTAGTGCTCTGGGTAGTGCACACTCTCTAACACTCCTTCTTCAAAAAGGACAGCTAGAGCCTCACAGCCAGCATCTGGAAATCCAGGAAGACAAAAATGGAAAGGAAAGAACCAGCTGGAAAAGCTGCAGCAACAGGAATAGCAGGAGATTTTTTAACTTAAGTTCAGAAAGTGGCCCTTGGGCCCATCCCTAGGGATGGTGAACTGCTGTGCACAGCAAAACCAAAAGCAATTCTCCATGAGAATTTAGCCTCAGCTGCCTCCCTCAAGGCCCCCCCCATGAAAGCATCATTCACACAGAAATACCACAGGAGCGTCCTCTCATTTATTTTCTCCTGACATTTTTTTTTTTCAGGTCCCCACCCAAGAGTGTAGGCAGGAACATTACTTGACTTAGACTTACCAGGAAGAATATCTGGTGTAAGAGCTTTGTAGGCCATGGAAAAACCAGTTCCATAATCCTCATCGTCAGAAACAAATTTCAGCCTTATACTATTGGAGCCAATCAGAATAGGCAATGGAAGATCTCCTCCACAGAATTTCCCTGAAACATATATTAGAGAATAATCACTGTTTAAAGCCTTTAGTTACTTGAGAAAACTTGCACGTACCATTTTTAATACTTAGCTATAAAAATTTTAGGATGAAAAGGAAATTTCCTATTCATCCCTCTACTTTCCCTATTAATCCATTAGCCCAATAGATTCACACTATTAAAAATTGAAAATCATTGACACCAGAAATGTGATGCAGTTCCCTACCAGGCATTTTCCAGCCTTTCCTCCTCCCACATTCATGTTCTTTCATTTCAGATCCTATGTCTCAATGTATCAATCAAGAAAATGCAAGTGAAACAGAACCAACCACCACATCCTCGCTGGGTGCACTTGTAAAGAGTGCTCTGACAGGTTATAGGTCTTAAAGGTCTTTTCTAACCTGAATGATTATTTCAAAGAAGAAGGGGACAACGACTCACCCACAAGTCTGTCATCTTTTGAATAGACTGATAAAGAATCATAGTCACAGAATGTTTCTGGTTCGATGTCGAAGTGGGAGAAACGAAGCCATCTGTAACTCCCTTCAAGCACAGACAGAGTCCATATGCACAATCTGGAATAATAAATCAGTTGCCATTCACAAAAATGCAACCAAAACCACCCCAAAACACAACAAAACTTAGATTTGTATGGGGAATATTTTCTGGGGGAAGACTGTGTTTTGTCTACCTACTGGTGGTTTTGATAGAACTGGTCACGCCTTCCAGGAAAATGTAATTCCCCTTCACTGTTGCAGAGTTTGCCATCCTGAACACTACAAAACGCTGTGAGTTAAAACATAATAGAAGGAATGAGATTTGACACACGTGCAGCCAGCTGTTCCACCAAAAAGCTCAAATATCTGGAGGGCACTGTGAGACAGGATTGCTCAGCTGTACTTTGTTTCTGCTGGCAGACTGATGGCTGTGTCTTCTCTCTTTTATTTGGAATTATGCTAAATCAGTTTCAAACGCCATCATTTGGGAGCAAGAATGAAGCCCTGCCAATGGTCTTCTACTTTATTGTAAAAATGGCAGTGCTTGCTTTATACCTTAAAGAAACTCTTGGCTACATGAAAATTTCAGTACAAATAATTTAGGAAAAATGAGGGAAAATGAGTGAGGAATGAGTGAGGAATGAATGAGGAAAAATGGATACCCCAGGACCTAACAGAAGTGTTCATGGCAGCCCATTTGTAATAATGCCCTTAGTTATGCTACAGCAGGAGACTTTTGCAACAGTACAATATGCTGTTAAAAATAACAGAAGAACCAGAAGCTTTTCTTTACAGCCAAGTGCCAGCAGAAACACAATAACTTACAAAAACCATCTTCTCTTGCCCTTCCTTCTGCTTGCAAGTTAACCCAGTAATGTTTAGCAACAACTATGTATATGTAAACAAATCTAAGGAGTCAAGTACTTCTAAGATTATTTCCCCTGCAGCATCCAGGGAAGACCAGTAAAAAATTTCAAAAAGCCACAAACAGCACTTAAATACCCAGTTCTCCCTGGCCACACAAAGTCTACACAGACTGACAGTGTGTCCATCATTTATGATCTGAGAAATCTCACTCTGGGTTACTAAAATTAAGGTTTTAAGATCCAGTTCATGAGACTTGTTCCTATTACCTTTACATGAACTTGTACCTAGATGAACTGGATGAACATTCACATGGCTGAATCAATGAAAGATTTAAATTTAAAACATGTTAAATTTGGTGTTGGGTTTGATGGGACTTTTTTCTCCTTTTTTTTGCATTTTATTCTCAGAAATAGACAAGTAAATAGAGTCACCCCAGACTTTGCAAAGGTACTACTAGTTTACCTCACACTTTCTATTTAGAGTGTACATATTTATATAGTATTAACTTCACTAACTAGATTTCATGCATTACTTGAGGTTCTGTTCTACATTTTCCCCCTTAACTTTATTTGCATTTCAATAAAAATATAGCTTTATATATGTAACTATCTTAAGGAAAAGTCCTTTAAGTCACCAATACATAAATAAAACCTTACAAAAGTTTTGTTTGTTTTTTTTACAGAACCTGGAGGAAAAACATATCTATTTAAATTATGCATTTAAATGTGTTTTAGTAAGTCAAGCTCCTTCATGTTTCTTCCTTTATAAATTATATAAACAACTATTTGGGGGGGACTTTTAATGCTCTAACACAGATAGAAGATACTGGGGAAAAGCAGTGTACTCACCTGTGGAGCTTTTCACTTTCAGATCTAATAAATGAGGGATAGGGAAGCGGGTGGGGAAAAAAAAGAATAAATTACTGTAGTTTCATATTCACAATTTGCTTTTGTCCATGTGAAATGGCAATTTTATACAGCAGGCACTCAGGCAAATCCCAGTGCTTTCTGGGGACACAGTGCCTATAATAAACTAGGACTTGGAATCAAAACAAAATTGCAGCTTCAGGCAATGCTGATGTTGGAATAAACAGTTCTGGAGTAGCCACTACAAGAATGAACCATCCTTTCACAGGCCACTACTCAGTCTGAACAGCACTTTTTAGAACCTAAACACTTTCCATTTTTTTTTCTGACACATTATGAGGGTTCCTTCTTTGAATCACCAGTTGAAGATGGTTTCTAATAGGAAATTTTATTTTATCCCCTCCCAATTATTTTTCTTCTCATTGACCAAACCTCTTAAATAACCCTCACTCAGTTTTTCAGTTCTCTGTGTAAGTTTTATCACAGTCTCCAAAACGCTTTAACAAAAATAGCCCAAAGTAGAAGAAAATATAAATTCAGTTTCTTAATGCTCTCAGTAAAGTTCACCCCTGCCATTTATATCTCCAGCTCCATGACTTTGGAAGTGGTGGCTGATGGTCACACTGTTCCCTGGCACAGAGGGAATTCACAGCCTTTTGGGAAGAGTGAACAAAAGCACTTCTGAGTGTGACTTGTCCCCGTCTTGTCAGATGTCTGATCCAACATGTTTTAGCTGAGGAAAATGACAAGTGACTTCAAAGAATTGCATATGGAAACTCTGACACTTTCAACTGGTTAATTTCCACTTAAAAAAAAAAAAAAAAAAGAAAAAGAAAAAAAATTAAAAACATGCTAACTGGCTAGCTGCATAAAAGGACCATTCTTTAAAAAAAAAGAGTCCAAGGAGGAGGCAAAGTGGAAGAGAAGCAAACATTTACAATGCTCTCAATTTGGTTTTGGCAACTGCCAGTCAGTACCATACACTTCAAGGGATTGTGAAATGCTACAGTGCTTTGACAGAAATACATATAAATGCTGTATCCTGAAAAAGGGTAAAATTAAATACAATGTTCTGAGACAGGAGATTTGTCACAGGCGAGGGACACATTACTGTGCAGACTTAATTACCAGCACTCATGTTCTCCTGGATCCAGGAAAGCACCAAACTGAGGTCTGTGAATATTCCCGGGGATCCTCTGTTGTAATGTTTCTTCTTCTCATTCCTTATCCAGCCACGGGCACATCCCATCCCCCAGGAGATGACACCAGCAAGAGTCCAGGCACCGTGCTTGCCTCGACACAAAAGGGGGCCTCCGGAGTCTCCCTGAAAAACAGCCAAGCAAAATCCCAGGAGCCAGAGCTTGTACAACTGAGCAAGCCTTAAAAGAGTTTATTGAGGTCTCTTTTGTGCCTTACTGAAAACCTGCAACACAGGGGACAGTCATCTCTAAAAGAGCTGTGAAGACACACACATTTTTAGGGTGTTTAGCCAGGATTGTCAAGAGGGGGAGATTAATTCCCTCATGGGTGCATCTCTGACGTGTTTGAGCACGTAAAAAAAGGAGTGAGGAACAATCACTTAGCCTTTATCCTACTTCCCTTCCTTCCTGTAATCCAATTCCTTCTACTTTCGTCCTCAGGATCCTTCCAACATTAATTAATTTATCAAGTGTTCTGAAGTTAGAAAGCCCTAAGCATCTTTGCACAGGGGTACACTGCAAAATTGCTCTCAGGAACCTGTCCTACAACCCATCCAACAATTAACATGGAATCATGTCATTAAGTGCATTGCCCCATAGGGAACTTTTGAAAGAATTCATACATCCAAACCTCCCAGTTTACAGTGTATTTATTTACTTTGGCACACAGAGCCTCGAGCTTCTGAGAAACACTCCTAAGCACACAGGGCCCTCTGTTCAGCTGACCTGGCAGGCATCTTTTCCTCCATCTGGAAATCCAGCACACATTATAGTGTCACCTTGGATGCGTTTCTTTAAAGTTGATAGAGCTCTTGAACACTCTCTGCTGCTTAGGATTGGTAGATTGACTTCATATAAGACCTGAGGGAGCAGCCCATCTGAAACACAAATGAACGTTCATAAGAAAAGCTGAAAGGTAAACTTAATGTCACTGCTAATACACCACGAAAATTGCTTGGAAACTTGCTCCAAGCCATGTTATGGTTACAAGCATGTTTTGGCAAACAGTTTTTTGTATATAAGCAGTTTTACTTGAAAAAAATTGCGAAATGTTTCAAAACTGAACTGCAGGTTTAGGTTTTGTGGTGACCCATTTTGGGGTAATTCACAGGTAGGCATAGAGGCAAAGATCTCATTTTGAGATTACAGTCCTTAAGACCAGTCAATGGTTACTTTGGTCTGGCTCTGACCTGTGAAATCAAGGTCTTAGTTTCAGAAAAAACCAATAATGTGAGTGGCTTACTTTCATTTAAACGGCCCCAGCCACAAGCAGTGCAGATATATCCTGCTTCAAACTTTTCACCTGGGTGAGGGAGACATGCTGGCAAAACTGATGAACCTGCCACACATGGACAAGAATTTTATTGGTACGTGTTTGAAAGAATAATTATAAAAAGCTTCCTTTATAAGAGTTGGGGTTTTTCTAACAAAAAAACCCTATTGTTACTTTTGTGGAATCTGTAAAATTAATCTCATATTGACAATTTGTCTTCTGCATGCAAAAAACAATAACTTTTTCCTCATGGAGAAGAAGATCACAGATAACTCTGGCCTTACTGAAGTTGAAGGTGCCATCCAGCTTCAGAAGAGCAATGGCATAGTTCATTGGAGTTCTGGGGTCAAACTTTGGGTGCTGGATGACAGATTTGACAGGCAGTGTCTGCTCACTGTTCTCCCTGAGCCTCAAGTCATGCTCTCCTGCAGTGACATGCAAATATTGCAGCAGGTTCCTGTGGAACAGAAAAATTAAAGTTCAGCTACACAATCTTCAAAATTAAAGGAAAAAATAGAGTTGTTTTTAAATAAAAAGTTATTACTTCTAATACCCAATACCTTTCATCTTCAGATTTTACAGCTCTTAACATGTACTCAGCAAGAGCTGAGAAAGCCCTCTAGTAGGAATTGGGAGATGAAAAGGACTGAGAAGAAAAATCATTTTGCTACAGACCTGACCATGGTTTGGTGGCCCACTAGGAAACCAGATCCTCTTACTGTGTTTAAAAGAGTTTAGACACACTTTGAAGACTCCTTTTTGAAGGAGGAGGGAAGAGTTGGACACAGGGAAGTACAGAAAAATAAGATAATCTCTCTGATTCTGAGTTTATTAAAAAAAAACATAAAACACCAGTGAATCCCGCTTTAGGGCTCCTGATACCAGATCACATGTGCAGCAAGGGAACACAAAAGCAATGAATATAAACTTCTTATTCTACTTCAAATTAATTAATTGAACTTTTTTTTAGTACTACGGCTGAAAACCCTCACCATTCAATACTCTATGCATTCACTATTTCATAGAATATAATCTGACAGCTGTTACTGCTAAAAAAAAAATCATGGCAATCTTCTAATCATAGTTAGATCAGATTTTTACATACATTTCCAAAATCAGTCTTTGCCAATTTCTGTAAGTTTATTTATTAATGACTTTTAGAAGTTCAAAGACTTTTTTCTCCCTTTCTGTTAAAACATGAAAAATACTGATTACAAAGGGCAGCACCTGTAAGTAAGCACCACAAAGAGATGCTACAGCACCCACACGTTTCCAATCCATGTTTTCCTGCACCTGCAGCCTGCTCCTGAAATATCCCATCCATACCTGTCCAGGGTGCAGTGAGCTGCTGTGACCACCCACTGAGCAGAAACAATGGTGCCTCCACAGAAATGCTTTTGCCTTCTCTTCAGGGAAACCTGCAGCGTTCAAAGAAGACACTCCCAGTCAAGAAAACCTTTGTGCGTGCTCTGATTGCCTTTGAGGAAGAACAGAGAGAGCACACACAGGTACTCTCTGAAGAATCACACAGCCAAAGCACACGCTGCATTTCCAGCACAAACAATTCCATGGCATTCTCAGAATCCCTGAGCCTAAGAGAGCCTAAACCTTGCTGTTCTCCCCTCAGTTGTGCCTGGGGGCCTGGAGAAAAGCAACACACATGTAATAAATGCAAAGTCCCTGAGGTACTCGCCAGGCTGTGAAGGTGACTGGTTGGTGGAGAATTTTCCCTGTGCCGGTCACCGGCAGCATCTCAAACCAAGGATGCCTGACAACAGCCAGGGACTTGGATTCGTGTACTGTGCCCTATTTTTGAGCAATTTCACCTATTTACAATAGACTCATCTACAGATACTCTTACAGAAAGAGTGATAAGCAAAATAAAAACAATAAACAAAAGTGTAGCAGGAAGCAGGGCAGCTTCTGAGTCCTCTCCACCCGCCTCACTGCTTTTCTTAGAAGCAGGCTGGAGCTCAACAATACATTATCACAGAATGGCTTGGGTTGGAGGGGACCTTAAAGATCCAACCACCCCGGCCCTTCCACTAGACCAGGTTGCTCAGAGCCCCATCCACTGGCCTTGGACACTTCCAGGGATGAGACGTCTACAGCTTCTCTGGGCTGCCTGTGCCAGGGCCTCACCACCCTCACAGTAAAGAATTTTTTTCCTAACATCTAATCTAAACCTACTCTCTTTCAGCTTGAAGTCATTCCCTCTTGTCCTGTCACTCCACACCCTTGTAAGAAGTTCCTCTCCAGCTCTCTTTTAGGCTCCCTTTAGGTACTGGAACACCACAATGAGGTCACCCCAAAGCCTTCTTTTCTCCAGGCTGAACAATCCCAATTCTCTCAGCCTTTTCTCACAGGAGAGCTGCTCCATCCCTCTGATCATCTCCATGTCTCTCCTCTGGATTTACTCCAACAAGTCCATGTCCTTCCTGTGCTGGGGACCCCGGAGCTGGTTGCTGTGTCAGTGAGCACAAAGTGTACCTGCTTCCTTCTTTTGTCACTTCTGTGAAAAGTCAGGGCTTTGTTTTGCAGATAAAACCACATTTGCTTGTGCAAACCTGCCACGGATGTGAGCCTGGCTTCACCTGGTTTCCCCCAACAATCCGAGTGTAAAGGGCAAAATAACTCCACAGGCTGGTCTCTTGAACTTTCTGTCCACACTTAGGATCTGAGGGGGAAAAGGGGGAAAAGAAGGAAGGATTCAGTCTCGATTCATTTCATTTTTGGTAACATAGAATTGAAAGGCATGGCCTGGCACAAAAGTCAGTGTAGCCTCTCTGCCATGACAGGAAACACATCTAGAATTCCCGATACAAACTGCCCAGGCTAAGGCTAAACTGGGAAAAGAAAAAGGCAATGTACTTCATTTTGCAGAAGTTCTCCAAATGAGCATATGTTGGTGCAATTGTATCATATATATTAAATTTTGCCTCCATGAACAAACACCTGTGCAGATATTCTCTTTCAAGCAAGTTTTGGAATTATTTTGGAACCAAATCACTGTTTCATTATCAATTTCAGAAATCTCTTTACACCCAGCATTTGTACTGAAAATATTTATGACAAACAGAATCAAAATGCACAATACACAGACCCTGATGGCCAACAACAGTGGCTGGATTTCTCCAGAACATCTATAACTATACCAAATATATTTCTTCTTAACTCATTGTTATTATCATCTACTATGGCTGAGTGAAGCTGATAATCTGTATGTGTTTCTAAAGGAGAATATTTATAGAAACAATTATCCACAGTGATAACTCTTCATCTGGTTGTGTTTTAAGAAAGACAAGCAAAGCAACCAGAGGAATTCTTTGTAGTGCCCTTCCCAAACCAAACAGAGGCCACAATTTTTTTAAAATTTTATTTTTAAAGATGAAAACTTCAATGAAAACTCATTGAAAACACATCTCTAACACATTTTACTACACATTTTGTTAAACTCCCCATTGGGGAAAATATAGCATCTATAATCTTGGACCATTTGCTGTTGCTTTGGCAGACAGGAGGGTGCATTCAAAGGATAGAGGACCAATACTTGTACAAATTGTCTGGGAAATGTGGAATTCTCCAACCTACCGAATGTATCCAGCACCTACAAAAAAAGGGTTTTGCTGTCACCTCAGGATTAGCATGGCTGATACAAGTGATTACAGTGTCACAATAATGTTTACACAATGCTACATACATCAGCTTTTAAACAAGAAAGGTCATATATAGAAATGAGTCCGTTCATTTATCTGATTTTTTTCCGTTCTTTCCTAATTATCTCTCCACACACCTTTATCCCCATGTGCAAAGACACAAGGAGGACAGAGGAAAGAGAAAACGGAGACAACATTTTTTAAAAAAAATTTAAATTGGGTTTTACCAGAAAGAATTTGGTATTGGGCAAATGGGAATATATAAATAAATAAATGGGAAAAATCAGATTCACAAAATATATTTTTTCTCTCAGCATTGAATAATTCTATCCTCCTATGCAAGATTAGTTTAAAAGTGTTAATATTTTTATTAATATTATACCAAACTTTTATTATCTGTGTTTTGACAAACTTTAAAATCCCTCATGCTTTGCAATTTTTTAATCCCAAGAGATTTCTGACTGCTTTACAGGCTGCTGGTTTCCATTCTTGTTTTCTATAAATTAATAAATCTTCATGAAGGAAGCAGGAACAATTGCTACCATTAATTGTTCCAAAAAAGGAATACTCTGGATTTTAAGATACAAGACAACAGAAGGGAAGACCCACTGTGTTCTGTTTGTGCCTCATGATAAACCTTGCTGCAAATTTGAAAGCATTTCATTTTATTTATTTGATCATAAAGCAAGTTTAACATTATTTTTTCTGAATCGTCAAGGAGTCAGACGAAAGTTTCACGAGAATTACTCATGGAAAGAAAGCTTTCATGTAGATAACTTAGAGAGTGAAACAAGTGCAGCTTCTTGGTTTCAGCACTGCCTCCCAGGCTTGTCACTGCCTTAGAGCAGAACCATCAGGACCTAAAACTGTTAAAAAGGATGTGAAATTTCCCTCCTACCTTTCTGAAGAGCAGCTGGCACAGCGCGGAGCTCTGTGACACAGAGCAGCCCCAGCAGCAGCAGCTGCAGCTCGCCAAGGGAAAGGCACATCCTGGGCCTGAGTGAAAACACAGAGAGTTTGTGACACAGAGAGGGAAATCCAGACCCAAACCCTGCACCGCAGGCAAACAGCAACTCCTCGGAGCAGAAGTTACTCATTAATCCAGCCCCAAAGCACTTACCTCCACTATTAAGTTTCCCAAATTTAATAGAGCATGATTCTCCTACACACCATCACTGAAGTTTTTGCTGTAAAATACTAACTGAAATCCTCTCTGAAACTGTTTTTTTTTCCCAGACAAAACGACAAAACGAAGTTAGCATTGCATGCTTTGCTAGCAACACTTACCCAGGCAGATCTACACATGGAAGTAGAACTCAGATGAAGAGAACACCAGTTGCTATTTGCCCCTACAATTTCTACAGCTTTTGAGGAGGCAACACTTTATGTTTCCTGCACACTTTCTATTTAGCCAGTGCTACAGACCTGAGAAACACACCACAAGTTTATAATGCTGTTGGCAGCATGTTCTGTGTTTTATTGTTCGGCCAAGGGTTTCACAATAACAATCGCCCCCCAATCCACCATCAGTGACCATCCCAACAATCATTTTTGTGTTTATTCAATTACAGATTTTCATTCTTGCCTCTGCCAGTCAAAGGATAACAAACCCCAGCTTTCATTCTGACTATGCAATTTTACAACAACTGAATAAAAACCCTGTCCTAGAAACTTTGAGTTGCAGTTGGTTTTTTCTGTTATTAATACCGAATTTATTAAGAGTGCTATTTTCCTACTAGTGCTGGGGAAATCTCCATTTCTGCAACTTCTGAAATCTTCATCACCAACATCATTCCAGCTCTAACCAACAACTTTGAAAGCTGCTTTCTTTCACGGATTCATTTGTATTTTGCAGGGACAAAACAACACCCCAGCGCCCCAAACCAGTTCCATGTCCAGCAGAGCTCTGCTCACCCACCACCACACCATCCTTTGGAATGCTGCCATCTAGCAGGATAGCATAAAAACAAGAATAAACAATCTCTGTGGTTATGAGTGATGCTGCACAAGCCACTGATGAGGAATAGAAACATCCTGCCCACTGGCAAATAGAGAAGCCATCAGCACTTTCCAAATTTCTCACAGAGACGCAGCACTTTCTGTGCAGCATCAAAGAGGTCAGACAGAAAAAGCACAGAGGGGCATGTTCTGTACAAGCTGCTCCTTACCTGGGAGGGAACAGAAGTGGAGGCTTTCTTGTCCTATTATTCCCTGTTCTCCTCTTCTGCTGCCTATTTACAGTTCTCCTGAAGCTGTTCCCTTTATCCTCTGTGCAGACAGAGGTACCCCCACACTGGGGAGCTGCTTTTGCTCCTAAAACTGGCAGCTTTGGCAGGCAGCACTGCCAGCATCATTCCTGACCAGCATCACTCCTGACCAGCATCACCCTCACCACAGGCAAAGGTCAAATCTTACGTCTTGATCTCCATCCAGCCTTTGCTCTGAATCTCAATGCAGAGCTGGCTCTGTGTCCCAAACCTTTGTAGTAAGAAAAGCAAAGCCATTAAATCTCTAAATCAGGTCCAAAATGCCCTGATCCATGTTTTAGCAGGTAGAGCCAGCTCCTGCTGGCCCTAAAATAATGGCACTAATCGATGCTAGTCAGCCTGGGCTGTCCCTTCTTTTGCTGGGCACTTGGAGAATAAAATGCTTGTAAATCAAAATGTGCCCCGTGCTGTAGAAATGCACACAGCTCCTCCTTGCTGTGAGCACATTACAAATAATCATGCACACATCCAAATAAGTTTAAGACCATATTAAAGCAAAGAATATAAATAACACTCACCATCAGAGCCCTCCAGTTGTTTTTTCTCCTGGCTTTGAGGGGTTTTTACAGGGGGCTGAGGGCTGGTGGGAGGGAACACAGGCTGCCTTAGGTCAGTGGACCACTGAGATGGCCCAGCTGCAGGACAGAGAAAGTTTAATTCTTGCTGGAAAAGTTTCTTCATGTTGCTGCTCCTGTCCGAGGAGGAAGAAAGGTGGAAAATGTATTCCCCCAGTGAAAATGTGAAGTTTAAGAGAAGAGGGAACAAGGAGTGAAGGGAACAATGAGCAGCAAATGCTGGTTAGTAATTAACCTGTTAGAAGATGAGTGGAAAAAACAAGATTTAAACGGGATTGGTTTTTGTTGGGTTTGGTTGTGGGTTGGTTTTGTGGTTTGGGTTTTTTTTTAATAGAATGAGCTGTGTTTTCGAGGGGCACTGATCACATCCTAACAGTTTGCAAGGTCACTGCTGGAAAACTGGAAAACATCTAAGCTCAATAAAATTAATGGGCTCATATTTTAACCAAGATATAATATGTCAAAATATTAAACTTCATAAATCTTATAATTGATGTATTGTATTTCTGAATCCAATAGCTCTTAACTGAAAGCAGATTTAGTTTAAACATGGACTGAATGTATTTATGTTTGGATAGTTGGGCAGGAATTTTGATTTTCCAACAAACTTATTTTTCACCAGTTTTAACCTATTGTAATTCCAATGACTTGATTCAAATTACACCCAAGTTTGTTGTCAAAAAAAATCAAGTCTAATTCTCAAGGTAAGCCCATTATTGCCTACTGTTTCCACAAAAGCTGATGACAGATCCTGAATGGCACCAGCACAAAACTCACCTCAGTTTTAATATGCTTTAAAAGCCACCACCCACCCACACATTGAGAGAGGGGAGCTTGGCATTCACTTTTTTCAGCCAGAGACTTCATGTTACTTCAAAGATCAATAAATTGAAAAGCTGAGGAAATTAGGGATTCTCAGTTCCTAAAATCACAACATTAAGCACCTCTGCAACTCACAACCATGTTTTTCCCTCTCCCTCTGTACAAATAAAGTCACAACTCAGAGCAGAACCATGTTACACCTTCACTTGGGATTCACATTTTTGGGATTTTTGAGACCAGCAGAGATCACTGATAAATACACCTGACTTGCAAAAGACAAACTACATTATTTCAGCTCAATATTCCCACATGAATCCTAGTTAAGGTGGTCTTCTAGTTTAGGATTATAGCTAGGTTTGGGTAAAAATTGCAAAACATACTGGCAAATTAAAATTTTGCAGTAACAATGCTCACTGTGCTATCAATTCATATTCCAGAAAGATTCATATCCATGGTTTTTCAGTCACCCAAGCATTTTTTGGGGACCAAATTGTTTGCCTGAAAATTAAGAAAATAAGTCTTTATAAAAAGGTCAGAGACACAAGTTTTAAGCCAATATAATTTTGAACCTACTTAATTCCATCTATTAATAAAAATGGTGCTGACAAGGTGCTTGTTTCTGTACCAAAGACAAACTGACAGTCGAAAACCACGAGGCAAATCCTCCACAAGTGATCCAAAACAACTGGTGTGGGTTCTCACAGTGCTTGCAGGCTCCTGGTGGCTTTACACCAACCCAAAATTAGGCTGCTACCAAGAGGGCAGTTGTGCCCCATCTCCCATGGAAGTGTTGCTGCCATTCCCTTCGTGCCAGTCTCAGCTCTGGTCAGGGTCTGTGGAGATCTGAGCTTGATTTTCTTTTTTAGCTGGATGGGTTTCTTGACCAAAGCTTTTAATCAAAAATTGAATGCCAGTGCCAATGTAAAGGAATGAATACATGCCCTAGAGAGAACAGCTCATTCCTTTTGACTGCAGACCCCACTTACAATCTAAAACATCAAAATCTATCACGAAACTTCAGCCAGGCTGTTTTAGACACAGCATGGTCCTCAGAGCAGATCCAGAATTTTCAATTCTGTTCCAAGCTTTGTGACAAGCTTATGTTCCAAGCTCCTGTCTAACTCTGCTTAATAAACGTGCCTCAGCTAAGTATTCTGAAATGTTAAGGCATCACCTATCACAATCCAGGGATTATGAAGATCCCCGAGAGGGCAGAGTATCTTTACAGACTTTTAGCACCACAATAGAAGTCAAAAGTCACCCAGTAACCCTGAAATTTAAAGAGGAGAGTTGCTACCACCCCTGCACAGCTTAGGTCTGCTCCACATCCTCCTAAGTATTAGTCAGCCTAATAGATCAGATCCCCTTGGATACAGAGGGCTTTCTGAGACTTTGAACACTCCCTCGCTCGCTCCCACTGCATCCCTATCACAGCCCACCCCAAAACTGAAAGGGCTGAGAGTTCTTACCTCAGAGAGACACTGAGTTATGTTTTATTGCCTCCAATTAACTCAAGCAAGGACTCAGAGGGAGCAGTAAAACAGAAAGGTTGGCTTTTGATAATGTTTTCACTCCAGCTCTCTACACCCTCCTAAATTCTTCAGCTGAACCGTCAGGGCACAGAACAAAGTGCACAATGGCAGGAATGTTCAAAGGAGCACTTGGGGCAATAAGAACCCACAGAAACCCCCCAAGACGCTGTTTCCCAGAACATTTGGTCTTTAATTCAGGATTTTGGATACGCATCAAGATCTATTTGAGTCCTCTGTGCAAAAAACAAGGAGCACAATTTTAGTGGAAAATGCACTGAGCTCTTTTTCATCCTGCAATGCGCAGTAGTTGATGTACGAGCCAGAAGTAACTGGTAACTGGTAACCAAGAATTAAAAGAAACAGCACCTGCTGGCCTTTTCCCACTCTTCACTGCAGCTCCATTTTTCCATTTTCCAGTATATGAGAATTATAGATACAGGCTCAATTACTTACATCTATGATGAGCAATTTTCCTTTGGTAGCTAAGTCTTCTCCCAGACAGAGATTTTACCTTTCAAAGCAAACAAGACCAAAACCAAACAAGATGAACAAGGTCAACAAATGCAGAAATACTGCAGGCTATGAAGAGCACAATGCATTGAGATATCAGCCAAAGCTTCCCTTGGATAGAGTGCAGCCTTACATTTACCCCAGAACTCATTAATTGGGAAAGGACAAATGAAGGAGGGGACAGGGAACAAAATTGTGCTTAGTTTAAGTATTTGATTTGAGTATCTCAAAATGCTTTGTAAGGACAGATCAATACTAATGCTTTTCAGCTAAGGAAGACTTGGCATATGGATTAAACAAATCAGCAACAGTCAGAAGCGAGCTGGTCACTTAGCTCCCAAATACATTCCCCTCAGGAATGTTCTGTGAAATGCAGTCTTAATAGCACAGTGGCAGCTCCTCAATGTAAATATGAATAGAAAACAGAGGAACACTGAAGCATTCATTTTGTGAAATTGTATTATTTTATGCATATTAGCAATCACTGCAGGTATCCAGACCGTGTATTTAGCACTCTTGTCACATCCAGAAGAATAAAAGCTGGAATGTGATGAACCCAAGCTCACAGAACACTGCACCTCAGAGGAGCTGTGACGAGCACAAGGGGTGTGAGGTCCTGGCTCTCCTTGCTCAGCTACTTATCAGTAAAAGGTTTTCCACTGGGCACTGGAACAGGCTCCCCAGGGAAAAGGTCACAGCACCAAGCCTTGACACAGGTCGAGATGTGAAGCACTGGAGAAACAGGCCCTCCATTGCTGCCAGCTGTCCTGCACTGCTTTGTGCACAGAGTCCATCCGTCCGTCTGTCCATCCATCCCTCCATCCATCCCTGTCAGTACTGTGGGCAAGGAGAGGAGCCCAAAGGAAGCCTCGCACGTGTAACTGCTGCAAGACAAGCACACCAATTAACCAGCACATTTTTGTGTCACACCACGCTCTGGCAAGGAGAGATGAAGTGGTGCTGGTGCAATCTGGCACGGTTTGGCTGGAAAAACATTCCTCAAACAGGCTTTGGAGATCAGGAGGCTGAACTGCTTTTCACAAGAATGTAATTTTTTTACATCAAATCAACTGCACATCTCGTATTAAATTGTTGCCAACCAGACACATGGCCCAAAATAAAACCAACATATCACCTCATTTTTGGAGAGCACAGTGAATATGTTTCCATGCCCGCTTTTAACATGGGTAAAGATTTGCAGTATTACAGTGCTCACAGAATATGCTCCAGATACATAAATATGCCATCTCAGGCAGGCAGCAGTGAGATGAAGCCTTGCAGATTTTTTCAGAAACATACTTAAAATGAAAATACATTACAGCAACCTGGCTATGCTGTCAGTCATGTCTGCACTTCACATCAAGAACAGGACATGAAAGAGGAGAACTCCAGGAGACCCCAGGTACCACTGCACAGCCTGTTCACAGTAGGTACCTCTGCCTTGCCAGGAGATGGAGCTGAGTCCAAATAGTAGGAAGAGATGGATGACCTGTCAAACTAGCCTAAAAGTCCAGGAGAAGGAAGTCCAGGAGTAATCCATGTATTTGCTCTTGATCAGCCATGTGAGACCAGCTTTCCCTGTTACAGGAAACTGGCCCAGGGCCTGTTTGTTCTCTTCCAGGCTCGGTCTCCATGGCTAAATAATTTATTTTCACGACCCACAATCAAATGCAATCAAGAGCAGGTTCACAGCCCTCAGCTACTGGGAGATCAAGCCAGAAATGAGGAGAGAACAGTGAAGAAGTAGCATGCTCACAAAGCTATTTATGTTGTGCCAAAACTGTAGAAATGTGGATTTAAAACTCTTTGTGAGTATTTCCAGGCTGAAATCTGGGGAGTGGGTTTGGGTTTGTAAAAGACTGCAGGATATACAGTTCCCACTTTTAAACATGGAAATGGAGACAGAACAAGAGAGACAGAGAGGGGAACTGCAACAAAGTTCAAATCAGAACTTTGTCTTCTGCTCCTGACACTACCAGAGCAATGTGAGAGTGGGGGAAGCACAAGCAAAGCCAGCCCAAGCACAAAGAGCAAGCCATTCCAGACAGATGGGGAAAGCCAGGCCAAACAGGATAACTGAACAATGATGGGATATTTCCTTTATTTTTAATTAAAATACAGCCAAGAGCAGGATCCCCTGCGTTGACATTTAACCTTCCAGCTGCCCCACATGGATGCACCCACAGTAACCTGCACTGGAACGAAAGGCAGGAGCCTTGTCCTGTTCCAGCTCTGCCATCAGATGGCAGAACAACACCAGTTCTGCCGTGGAGTGGGTGAGCTACACCCCATGATTTGCTGTATAAACAGTCAGCCATGCCAGCAGCTGTAGAAATCAAAACGAATCGCTTTCCCTCTGTACTGCGAGACAAAACTCATTCAGATACAGTGAGATGTTTAAAGTCGCATCAAAAAGCTTAGTTTGCAAGTCCTTTTAAGGCTTTGTAGAAATTAAATTTAATCTGTTTTCATGATTGCAGAGAAAGCTTAAGGAAAACTGGGAAATCTGCAAAGTTCTCTAATCATAATGAGGAACCACATGGTGAATAACAGTGACACACGGTCAGCACAGATCTTGCTGCAGGATTTTTGTCTGGCTTTGCCAGTTTTGTGTTCATTCTCAATGTTAAGGGTGCAAGGGACAGGAATTTGCAAACCCTTTCTGCCTCACAGCAAACCTGAGTAGGATTCACCCTTGTACAAGTAGAAGCACTGACACAAAGTCATCTGGGTTTAAGCTGCAGGTAGCTTAGACTTCTGCAGCTGGATTCATATTTCTATTTTTTCACTTTCATAACCAGACTCCTGCTCACAAGCAGCTTCTACCGCTGAAACCACCTGCAATATCTGCTGCCACAGGAAACTCATGGCTCAGGTAGTACCACCAAAGAAACACTGGTTCTTTCCTTTAGGGAAGAAGATGTTGTGCTACAGTAAATACCACAGCAGGATGAGAGAGGAGAAGTAGAAAACTTTTGTCTTGAAACCGAAGGGATTCCCTGTCTCTGCAATGGTTGAAGTAGCTGTAAGTAATGAGGAGGAAATGAGACCTGTGCCTCAAAAATATTTGATACCTTGAATGTGCAAACACAACTGAAGCCTTTGAAAAAATAATTGGGAAGGGAAGAGGCCAAAAGAGTGAAAGCAAGAAAAGTTAAATAATGGAGCTACTAAAAAACCTAAAAAACCCTTTTTTTTTGTTTGTAAGTAATATGATCATGCAAGCTGTGAAGCAGAGTCATGGATGAACAGCCACCCCACCACACATCTGCTTTGGAAGGGATAAATTTCAACTGTCTCAGCAATATTTGGCAAAGTTGACGGAGCTTAAGGGTTTAGGTTACTCCTGTCAGGCCTGCAAGGACAGGGCAAAGCCAGCTCCCAGCAGCACATTGCAACAAAATGGTCACAGAAGAGTCTTAAAAGCTTAAGAACATGGATTTAAAGGAGTTCCAGGGCCAATGTGAAACTGCAGTGGGTGGAAAACTGAACTGTGCCACTGGTCGATTCTCTTGAGCAACTCAGCCAAGCACTGGAGGCTCTAATGAACGTCACAGAGCACCACAGAAACCACACCATGCTCAAAGACAGGAAGGCTTTTGCCTTCCATCAGCAGATGTGAGAGATTCACACCATCAGCAGGAGCTGAAACTATTGAATTCTTTACAAAAACAACTGCAAATAGAGTCCTCCTAAGCCAAGCAGGCAAGTTTTAATGCCAGCCTTTCTTGAAGACACTCATTTCTGACATAGTGGCACAAGGACACTGGTCACCACGCTTATTCCTGGCTTAAAGAAGTGTGAATTAAACCAAAGCAGACACAGTGTTAATTTAAAAAGGACAAGCTTTGCTCTTATCTTGATGCAAACAGGAGATAGAATTAAACCACCCACAAATTCTGTGCAGGCTTAAGACTTCGTGGCCGTGGGAGCTGGCCACAGAGTTGTGAGCAGCACTGTGCTGATCGTGCAAGAGCTTTGGCCAGTTCTGAAAAAATAAAAAAGCCCAAAAACCAGCCACACAACAAAGTAAATAGCAAATACTAACTCCCTACAGAAAAAAAAAAAAAACAAACAAACCAGCTGAAACCCACTGAATAGCAGCGTTTCTTTCACAACTTTGTGCACAATGCAACCCTTTTTATGCAGGAAAGTGCCGTGTCAAGCCCTCAGAACACTGCAGTTCACAAATACTGCAGAATGCTGTAGTTTTGTGCCACTCTGTGTGGGTTATATTGAATTAGCACACACCCCTTCCTGCACTGTTCCTTGCTCTAATGTAATATGTATGGGGTTACATCACTAATTCATGGTTTAGGAACTCTGTACCTTCTCTAGAGCAAGGGTCAGGGGTAAAGAGTAGTTTTGGCTATCTTTTCATGCAGACAATAAAAAGCCTTAGCAGAAAAGGCTTGATTTGGTACATTTGTGTATGGGCAGATGGATGAGAGGAAATGTGGTAGGATAGATAAATAGCACAGCAAACTTCAATGAGGCACATCTTTACCTCCAGAGTAACTTAACAGAAAAAAAAAAAAAAAACCAACAAAAAAACCCACAAAATCCTCAAACAAAAACAAAACTAAAAAACCACACCCCAGTATTTCTACCTGCAATGTTAGAGGTCCTCTGTGGGCTTAGCACAGTCTTTGGCAACCTGAACTGTTGCAAAGCAAAATGTTCCTGCAGCAAGGATGTTGGATTTAGGACTCTGAAGCGTTAATAATTCAAGCAGTCCCCAATATTGTCATTGTTACAGGCAGGAAAGAACCACGCAAGAAAGGAGTGGTTGCTTACCAGGTGTGCTCAGTGTGAGTCATTTTTCAAACAGCAGATTGGAGTTGAAGGCTGCAGTGGCCCAAAACCTGTCCCATGGGCCAGGATTCACCACTGAGCACAAGAAGCTTCTGGTCACAGCCTCATTTTCTGTGCTTTCACAGCCTTTCTCACTTGTGACCTGTGTCCAGCCAAGGTCCTCCTGCCCAGATTAAGTTAAAAATAAAGTTGACACATACAAAGCAACTGTCCGGACTTCATAAAAGTGGAAAAACCTCGACAAAAGAATATGGGTGCACTTTGGCTTAAAATTCAAGTTTAAAAAGTTGTTTGTTTTTTTTTTTAGTTATACCCATTCATTCCTCATGCTGAAATCCCCAGTACAAGGTTCTATTATTAAGGGATACAATTGAATAAACAAAACTAGGATTTTGTATCAATTAGTGTTACATGAGCGGCCACTGCAAAGGTTAGAACAGCAGAATGGCTAAAATAATTAAAAACAAGATAAACAGAAACAAAAAAATCAATTCAGAACCTCTGAGATGCCACTCTTCTCTTGCATATTTTACAACATTTTTGACCATTTGGACACTCAAAAACTTCAGTATGTAAAACTCCAGCTGAGGAGCTACAGAGGAGTTATACAGGAGTTATGAGAAGTCCAGCTGAGGCTTAATGATCTCGACTTCTTGGCCGAGAAAATGAGACCAGAGGAAGCTCCATTTTGCCATAATTTGATTGCTATTGGCACCCAAACATCCTAGCAAGCACTGCAGACTTCACTTGTGCAAAGTTCTCTCCTATTGCGAGCTTATGATTCTTGAAGCAAAAAGTGCTGCTTTTAGACTTAAAGGTTAAATTAAATCATCTGCTGCTGTGGAGTTTAATTGGCCAACCTCAAATGGCATCTGAGCTGGGTTGTTTGTCTGTTTAGACTTTTTTTTTTTCCTTTCAGGAAGCTTCTCTTTAATCAGAATTGCTCTTACCCAACAAAATGTGAAGTGTATTAATGCACAAGAATGATAAGAATGGTTTGGATTGGGAGGGACCTTAGGGATGACCCAGTTCCAGCCCCCTGCCGTGGGCAGGGCCACCTCCCACTGCACCAGGTTGCTCAAAGGCCCATCCAGCCTGGCCTTAAATCATTGACAGGAGCTGATTTTGCCATTCAAAGTCTCCTTGACGCAAGATCTGTTTCCACAGAAGACTCACTCTGCTCCTTCCCTTCGCACTCCTGGGTTTGGAATCAATGGCAGCAGGATCAGGCCTGGCTTGTTTGCCAAGATCCACCCAGCCAGGCTTTAGGCTGCAGAGCTTACCATGGAAACCCTGAGAGACTCCAAAACCACCGGGGCTCTGGGAGATGCTGCAGGAATGCGAGCACCTTGCAGCTGCCTCCAGGATTTCCCGGATTCTGTCTCATTCAGAGCCACATCAGCAGCGATGAAGCACTGCCATGCCACAGGAGAGATAAACAGGTGTGTGGGAAAGGGATGAGAGCTCTGGCAGGGCACCCAACCTCCATGAGAGAAACACAAGAGTCAGACAGGGGGAGAACAGCAGCCCCTGCTCGGGTCTGACGGCCCAATTAAGTGTTCAGGAGCAGAGCACACAGTAATTACCACCAGCAGCACTCTCTCTGTTCATCACTGCTTTCCCAAAGCAACAACAGCCCATTGTACCAGCATCCTGGTAAAACCTCCTCTTTTGGCTTGTCCTCCCCGTTCAAATGAGTTGTCACTCCAAAAAACACGCCAGAGCAACAGCAGCTGCAATATTGTTATTAACGGGGTACCAGCACTTTCCCTCCACCACTGCTTAGTCAAACATTCAAGCCGGCTTTAAAATTAACTCTAGAACACAGCTCCTACAGAGCTGTAGGAAAAGTAAAACTAAAATGATTTTTTTTTTTTAATCCCCTCAAAGGTGTGCAGTTACAAGATCCCAGGTTGTTTTCATTAACTGGCAGGAGGAAACTGCCTTTGAGGGAACTGAACCTGCTCATCTACCTTCACCTCTGCATTTATTGCTACCTGCTCAAGCACGTGCAAAGAGCACTTTTAAGCTCTGATACTGTCTCTCAGCAGGTTCATTTACCAATTGTCAAGCTTTCAACCCCAACAGTAAACAAACTGCAGCCTACACCTCTTAGTGCACCCATAAAAATAGCTCTCATGGCAATTTTTAATTTTTCACACTCTTTATTAATCCTTTCTATTCACAACTCAATTGTCCTGGAGCAGAACTTACTGACAACACATGCATTGGTTCTCTGTGCAGTAACTAAACAAACCCTGGGCTATAAGGCTCCAAACTGTATTCACCTGTAAGGGTGAAATGGAGATGATAAACCTTCCAGCTCCTTGGAGCAGTGGAAATCCTCTTGTCCTGCAAGCATTTAAGCTTTTACTACAAAGATGGACACTGGAAAGCCACTCATACATTTGTGTACATATATATGTGTGTATACACATATATGCTTGTGAAACTTACACCCCAAAAAAAAAAAAAAAAAAAAAAACCCAAAAATNAAAAAAAAAAAGAAAATCACATAATTTCGAGGGGATGGTTTTTATCTGGAAACTGGCACTAGCATTTTAGTCTGCTATTTAATAATGAGATAGAAAATGTTTCATTTTAAAACAATTTGGCCTGGCTAAATATCACAATATAGCAGGTATTCTGCAAAGTGTTAAACGTCAATGAATGTGGGAAGTATTGCCTGTACAGATTATTTACTCAAGTACTTTTAAAGCACAACAACACTGGCGACAGGCACCACTTACAAACAGTCCCCTGAGGCAAGACTCTGCTTAAGAAGTTAATTACCAGGTAAGAGTGATTTGGGCTCTGCGTTTCTCAGTTCCCAACAAACAACTAATCTCCAGTCATTCCTTTCTTAAGAAAAGGAAGTGAAAGAGCAGCAGTGTCAGGAAATCTGCTATGATAATGTTACAGTCTGAGTGCACATCAAGGGTGATTGCATGTCACTTCTGCACAACACTGAATATTGCTTTTCTAGTAAGCTTAATAACACACACAGCTCAAAATGTTAGTGCAGTTAAATCCAAGCAGAGCCTACCAATTCACATCACATGTATTCACATTATTTTATCCCAGACAGTGGCCAGGAGTCTGTTGTTCAAAACCTGCAATACAATCAAATTTCACTTACAGCCTTTGTACCTTTTATCTTCCCTCAGATAGTTCATTTTGCAGAACAGAATTAAACAGCCTGAGACATCGCCCTGAAGCAATTTTACAGTAAACAAAACCCAATTCCTACAGGAGCAAAAATCAGTGTTTGCAATAATTTAGTAAGGGTGTTTACTTGCAAACACAGTCTCTAACGCAGTTACAATTCCCACCCTAAAGGAAAGGGCAACAGTACAAAGATTTTAAGTGCAGTGATTCATCATCCACCTTCCTTTTCAACTTTCATTTTCCACTCTTCTTTCAGCCAGGTGCACATACAAGCTCTGTAAATTTTATTTAATCCAGTTGTATAAAATCAGACACTTTTTTACCACTTTCCCATTCCTTTTAAGCACAAGTATTTCTTGCTATCAAAAGGCAGCAGAGCAGAAGGCTTTAGACAAGTCTCAAGCAGCAATTTCTGCAATAAGGCTGAAATGTCCCCTCCCATCTTCCACCATCTCCCACCTGCAGTCTGTGTCCATCTCCCTCTGTGACTGACTTCCTAAGGGATCCTGTGAAACTGCTGCTGCTGCTGAAGGGAACAAGCAACAGTTTCTAGCAGGGTGACTGTGAAGATGCAGCAGCAAGCAGCTCTTAAAATCCCACGAATGGAACAGGAGACAATTTGGGCAGGAAGACTGAGAGCAGGTACCCTCACTCTGAAGTGGTGGCAGCCCATTCTTTCAGCATCACTTGAGGCACGGTGGAGCTTGTTCTTCTGCTCTAAAGCCCCAGGCAGTCACTGTGCAACACCTGTGTCTTTTTGCAGCACCACGTGCTAATAATTACCTGTTCTAAACTCTCCCACCTGGGCTTCTAAAAATAACAAGGTGATCTTATGATGTAAGAGCCAGCCAACGTGTCATAAGTGGGAAGAGGAACTAAGAGAAAGATGACCTGTAAGAAGATTTCATATAAAGATTATAATCATCCCTCATGATGCAAGTCATCATCTTCACTTGTCATGTTTTAATAGCTTTATGACAGCAAATGCAGGAAACATTTCAGTGTGGTGACAACAACCTCTCAGGATTATGAAGGGTGTTACTTTGAGTGTGCAGGTGACATTGGCTTTCCACTTAGGGTGTTTTTTCTGGATCTGAAGTGCCTGAAGAGATGTTTTTTTCAGGCAAGTTATCTTACCATGCCACCACACAGCCAGCTTAACCCTAAAAGATGCCTGACATAAAAAGGTTCATTGCCAAATCTGCATGCCAAGCACCTGGAGAGCTCCCACAAGTGAAAGGAGCATCTTTTTCCAAATTCTTCATTCAGTCTCTGTGACAGCAACATTGATCACTGCTGGCTCCCAGGATAATAACATTTCAACAACACAGGAAGGAAAAACCCTAAGTTTCCACCAAAATGACTAAAGTGACAAGACTGCATGAGTCTAAAACAAAGAAAAAAAGAAGTGCCAAGAAGAACTGGTGGATGTTTTTGCACTTGGTTAAAAAAAGTTCGTTTCTAATTAGAAGCAAAGTTATGTGATAGGGATTAGGACAACCTTTAAAGAGAAAAGCACCAACTGCTTCCATATTCTGTGCCTCTGAGTTTTCAGAGCATTTTTCTTTTTACCAAGTCATATTAAAAATATTTTAGCTCATTAATTCAGACATAACTAGTATTTTCTACCAATAGTTTAACTCATACCTGCACTTGCCATGCAGTAACAGCAGAGACTGATACAACAGTGAGATCACTAACATTTGAAAACATGGAAATGTTCTCTGTCTCTCTTAAGCAGAGGACTGCTATAAAAAAAGCCTTCACATAATACTATTGGAGTAGAAGTCCCTAAAATATCTTCACCCACCCACTGTCCCATAGCATTTCAAGTCACATTTCATGCTCTTTGAACTCCTATACAGGAGCTGAGCACCTACACAACAACACTGGCGGAAGCCACAGGGAATGCAGAAGCCAGCAAAAGCAGCAGCTGATCTATCCAGAAGGTGACTTACTGGGCTAAGTGCAGCACATTCCTATTAAAAATGGATAGACTTGGTTTTAAATTAGAGTCACAAAGAGTGGAAGTTACCTTGCATGTTTTCCTTTCCAAATCAAATATTTATCAGAGGAAAACCACCGGTGTCACTGACAAGGAGAGATTAGCTGTGACTTAAAACCACACACCTGGATTGAAAAGTGGTGAGACATGCTCTGCTTACTAAGTAACCTTAAAAGTGCATGCTGTTATCCCAGGCAAATTAGAAGCCTTTCATTTGTTTCCAAGAATTAGAATTTAATAATATTAAAACTCCTGAGTGGCCTTTTACCTACAGTGGCTGGTACTGATGAAGCCTTTACTTGAGACAATCTTTTTGTCTCATGTCAGCTGAGTGGGTGGCAAGAGCAGAGGCCCCAGTGGCAGCATCTGGGGTGGGGAAGGAAAACAAAGGAGCCAACAGTTTTGACGAGTTGGTTTGCTCAGTGCAATCTAACACTCCATAGAATACTCCAATACCAGAACTTACTGAAGCATATTTAAATCCAGAGCTCAGGTCCTCCTTTTTAAAAAGCCTCTTCAGCAAGGGGAGATGGAACTCAGACCTAGACATGGAAGCAGCCTACTGGATTGTCACTAGTGCCAAGTGCCACAGAGGAAAAAGGTGATTATTGTGAGTCCCACATTAAATCTGGCCTGAAGTTGACTTGAATCCTTCCCCTCATTTCTAGGCACAAGATTCTGAACCTCTGTGCTGTGTGCATCATGCAACACATAGCAGGTTTCTGACCTAAAATGGGAGAGCCTTTACGAAACAGGAATAAGATGGGTTTGAAACACAGAGGCAAACAAAAAGCAACCAGTCTCTCTCAAAGTAAAGGTGACTTCACACATTTGGAGAATACATGAGAGAAGTATTAGCCATATTCAGCCTGCTTCTCCCTTAATTTAACCACTTCCTTTTGTTTCCACAGGTCTCTCTCCCACCCCACAATGTGACTGCTTTTGCAAAGTCTCTGCTTATTTTAAGCATTTGCCTTATGATTCTGAATCATACTGAGAAAGCTGTATACTAGAGGAAGTCAAGTCTCCTAGCTTTAGATTCTTGAATTCCACCCAAGCAGGTGCCTAAAACAGCAAGCATAACTATTTGTGTCCCTGGACATCCAGTTCTGGGATAATTTCATCGGGAATGAAGGCAAGGATGAGCTAGTGAGTCTCATAAAGACAAAAATATTCAACTATATTATGCCATCTTGAATGTGGATTAAGGCTGACACGATACATGAAAGTTAATAGTGTCTAAGTACTGAATAGTTTTCACAGAAGCAGCAAATCAGATGTTTGTTGATGAAAACAAGAATAGCACAGCTACTTTCTGCTGCTGGTGGACTGGACTGCTGTTTCTACACTGAGAATATAGCAGAAACTCCTGACATACGGGGCAAGGGCAATTAAAGATTTAATGCTCATTCTACACCCCAGAAAATTGTCAAAAAGTGGTGGTTTTCATTTTTTAATTCCAAGAATCTATGGCAAGACTTTTTTCCACATGCTCATTAAGAAGCAAAAGAGGCCTTGCTTCTCCACATTAGGCCATGAATTTTCCAAAAGTGAGGGGAGTTACAGAATCACAATCCTCAAAGGTATGACAGTTCAATCAGAATGACATTAAGGGCTTACGGTAACAATCCCAACACTTACAGTTAATGCCTGTAACTGAATCAAGACTAAAAAAAGTCCCATTCAGCCTACCTAGGGCCCATGACTCCAAGCATTCCAGTGCATTAATGTGTTGGAACTCCTGCTTTTACCAATTAGTCACGGTTTCTCCCGCTTCCCATAGTAAGAATAAAAGCTGCTCAAAGCTGCCATTGTTCCATATTCCAGAAGAGCCAGTTGCATAATTCCTAATTACCTATCAGTGAGTCAGAATAGTTGTGCAGCAGGGAAAGCCGAAGCTCCTGCACTGAAGAAAAGCACTAAGACAACATTAAGGAGAAAAGCATTTATAAATATCCTGAAAGTGGAAGCGGGGTTAAATTTAGTTCGAGATGGCAGAGCAGCAACTCTGTTACGCAACCTTTAACTGGCAGTGCTCTGCAGGCAGAAAGGAGGCCAGAGCTGCCTGAGGAGCTGAGCAATGCTCCAGGAGAGAAGAAGGAAACCTGGAACTGAAAGTCATAAGTGAGACCTGTCAACCTGCGTGTCTAAATTTATGATGGTGCAGCACATCTTGAAAATAAGAGCAGACAATTCCTACCAGCTCCACTGGAAGTGTTTCACTGTTTCTAGAGATTTACTCAAACACACATTGAATGTCTCCAGGCTAGACAAACACTGCATATGCTTCAGCACAAAGGGACTGACAAACAAAAATCCACTCAAAGACACTTACATTTCTCCAGAGTAGCGATTCTTTGGTGGCTTTTCTTCATTTCCATTTTCAAGTCTGCTCAACAGATGGGGAAATATGTACAAAATATTATGGGAAGTTTCACTTCCCAGCTCGGTGCTGGGTGCTTCTCAATTCAAGTTACCTTTACAAACCTGTTCTTTGCTTCTGAACAATGTAGGATTTAATACTCTACTATGAAGCAAGGGCAAAATGTTCAACAGCACAAGACATAAGGCACAGACAGCACCTTAAAAAGTTTTTGCTCCTTGCTTCCAAGTTTGCATTTGAGACCAACAAAAACCATCTCTGTTTGGTAGTTTTAGTCTTAAAGGGGAGGAATCAGTGAAAACTGAATATTCAAAAAAATAAAGGTTAAAAACTGAAAACCCAAAGCATTTTGGTGATGCACTAACTTAATGCAACCTTTCCCTCACCTACCACAAAATGTAGATGCCATAGATAACTGTAGCTGCTTGAAATGTTAATCCTAAAGCTTCTGCAAAACCACACTACCTTTTTTTAAAGCATATGAAAAAGCAGATGGGTTTATACTATTTAAATAAGCTTGGAACTAATAGTACAAATGAACAAGCAAAGACAGAAAGGGGGAAAAGCATCTGACACACAAAAAGGTCACCATGACCAGGGATACCACACCATGTGTTCTGGTATCATCCCATGAAGGTTTAGATTGTGGGGGTATAGTGAGTTTTCTGGGATTTGTGTTTTGTTTTGTGAGTGTGAAATTTTTCTGTTTTGCGTTGTTTTTTTTTAAATGCAGCATTAGACATTAACTTGATTTTCACAGTTTCTCACAAAGAACAAGAGCATGTTCATATATAGTAAGATGACATTTAAATTATCCAGGTATTTTCCACAAATTAAACTAAACAACATAAAAAGATACAATGAACACTGTAACAACACTTTCAAGGGATTTGTTTATTTTTGGTTTACAAACAAAGGCACCCAATATTTCTGTTTATGTCTTATAAAAGCTCACAGATTTAGCATTTGTTTCCAAACATCTGTTCCTACAGCAGAGAAAAACATTACAGGAAAATGTCATTTTTTTCCTGGTCCCCAATTTAAATACCAGTAACAGTTCAGTGATAATGTTGTTTCAGTCTGTTCCTCTTCCTATTACCCAGCTGATAAACCCTCCTGTAACTTGCTAGTCACAACACTGAGTCTGGCTTCACGGACCAAAATATAGTTCCAGTACATTTTTGACCAACATCCTTTATGTGCAATCACTGGTGTGAAGAACTGCAAGAGGACAGGGCTCCCACATGGAAAAAACCCAATAGCTGCAGATAGAATTTCACAGACTGACCACAGGAAGTGACAAAACCAGCGGAATAAATGTGACACTGAATCTACTGCCAGTTCAATAGGATGACTGATGAATTGGTGTAAAATACCAATAGGGCACAGAACAACGGTCTCCAAAGAGGGAAAAAATGGGTTTCTAAATTGGCAAATGTTTAGAGTAGAGGTTAAATATGCTTAGGCTTAAAGTAATCCTTCTCTTTCTTATTTATCCAAAAGACTAAATTTCTAAGCAGTGTTTTGGACCAGAAATAATTGGTCCATTGGCTTCATAGTTTATCTCAGTATTAACAAATCAACGTCAGAAGTATCACATTATAATGTTTATATATTATGTTTATAGTTAGAATAAACAACCAAAATTTGTAAGTGAATTTTTTCACAGAGTAACTTCCAGAATATGATGTATTTATCCTTTGCAAACTTCAGCCACGTGCCAACATGGGACAAGGGGTGTCTCTGGACAGGAGGCCCCTCTGAAAAAAGTCTATAATTCAGGAATGCTAAAGCATACTTTCAGGTCTAATAAGATACTTGGGGAGGCAGCTAAAAATGTAATGCACCTACTGTATCTGTTAAAGTGTAACATCTCCAAGCACAGAAGCCTTAATTTATTTCAGCCACAGTCAGAGGTCTCTCACACAAGGTGTGGTCCTAGACCATTTAGGCTTTTCATCACTAGCTTTATATATACACCAGTAATTTTAAAAAGGAATTGCAGCTTAACTACTTACTACAGAATATTTAGCTTCAACAAGGAAGCCATTATCTTTTCAAAATGAGATATACACCTGCAGGAAAGGTGTTCTCTTTAAAGTAAGAGTTTTTAGAAGAATAGCAAAATAAGTTCTTTACAAATTTAATTCAATAGGACAAAAAACTACCAAGGGCAAGTATAATGTAGTTCTTGTGTAGTTAAGTCATTATTTGCCTTTCCAGGCAGATTCAAGAACAAATTCATCAGTACAAACTGATTTGAATGAACAAACACTGGGCAAAGGTGCTGGTCAGTGCATCAATTAGAGGAACACTACAGTGTTCTCAACTCTGTGCAACCAAAATTTAAAAGGATCTTCATGTATTGCCTTGGATTAAAGGAACAAGGACTCAATCTTTTCTTACAACTTGTCATTTTTACAAATGTTTTCCCTACTGAAACAAAGTAACATGCAGAAAAAAACCCAGATTTCTTCAGGTTTAAACCTAATAATTTAAAAGTTAGATGGAAGAACTGTTAACATCTATTCATTTTGGAGCAAGGTGCATCTTACTCTGCTTGCCCAGTGAAATGAGGTTTTCACTAGGGCAGGGATGAGAAAGTGTGCTTGTCCATTGGTGTTGCCCATGCATCAAATTTAACAGCTCAGAGATTTAAAAAAAAAAATCATTAATTCTTGAAGTACTTGCTAACTTTGCTTACAACTTAAAAACAGGTATATCTCTTAATGAAAGTCTATAGCTTGTCCAGCTACTATTACCAGCAATATAAATAGCAACCAAGCATAATAAATTCCTTTTCATTACATTTACCCTTTGAAGTCAGAAGTGCAACAATCAAGTGCTGGCTCTGTGTTCTCAATAAACAAAAAAATAAATCATTAAAAAGAGGACAATCAAAGACTTTATTTGCCCCTCTCTGGGTTACACTTCCTTTTATCAGCTCAATGGTAGGATCAGTTCTGCTTTCAGAGAAGCAAATTGTTCATGCCGACACAAATGCAAGTTGGACACAGCCAGGTTCAAGCACAGAACCGAATCACAAAGTGCATTCTGAAGCCCAGATATACAAAAGGTCTTTCAGTAAATAAGGAAGGTTGGTTCATTTTTTAATTTCTTTTTTTTTTTAAAGCAAAGGAGGCACCATTGTTGCATCCCTCCTTGAAGGGGAAGGGAAGAAGTGGCAAAATGTAAAGACAAATTACAAAAGTCCTCAATTATTTTAGGAGATCCAGAGTCATTCATACACTTTTGCAACTTGCAAAACCCTTTGTAATTTAGAAGAATTTCAAATAAATAGGTCTACTAGTATCTACTATGTCAATATTCATCTTGCTCAATGTGGAGTAAAACTTAAAGGAAAAATCATGTTAAGGCAGATTCCAATCAAACGCGTTCCAAATTGCACAGTTATGTTGGTCAGTGGTCTAATATGTCTTCCTCAGGTCAAAGAGTTAAAGTTATCTAAATGCTTTTCTAATGCCAATTCAGTGTGGCACTTGCCCTTTCTGTTTGCTCCGTTTCCAGGAAGATACACAGCTAACATTACAAATACCATACCCTTTATTTCGCACTTCAATTAAAAATGAAATTATGCTTTACGAAATGTGAGATGACTACATGTTACAGGGTTTGTGCAGTTAGACCACCGTATGCATAGATGTCCTAATGCTAAATTCTCTTTCTCAGTATCTCATTGTACTGGATGCTCTGAAGTAGGAGAGGAACTTGTAACACAGACTAACCACAAAGTACCAGATGTTTCTTGCCATTTGTGACCTTGCAATAAAGATGCGCCAGATCAGGATCACGAGAATCGTGTTGAAGCCGTAGCGAATGTTCCTTAACCTGGGGAAAAACCAAAGGAATCATTAAGAGCCAACGTACAAAGACTCTGAGGAAAGAAGAACACTCTGAAAATTAACTTCTGGTGTAGAATTTAATTTGTTTATCGATTCACCTCAAGATAAATGACGAGTGGTATTAAGTGAATAACAGAGAAGGCTTTTCACTGCTGAAAAGCAGAATGAAAACTAAGGAGCAGAGTCAGCCCTGCTGCTCACATGTACTTCTGCTTTAGAGCTGCTTGATGGAAACCTCCTAAAGTCAACATCACAATGGTAACTTACCCATAGCAGGCTGCCAACCACATCAAAAAATATTTAACACTCTGAACTACCCTTCTCCCCACCATGTATTTAAAACTTCACAAATACGTAGAAATAACTCCAACTGCTGCTGATGACAATAACAAGGGAAAAAACCCAAACCACCTCACCCCATCATCAAAACCCATCAGATTTTCCAGACATTTCCAGCCAAGGAGCTCAGCCTCTTCACTACAATTTTAAACTCCTTCCTTCTCAGGGAGCTATATTTAAAGTGCAGGATAAACTAAGTGACCTTTTAGAGCAACTGTGATTTTTACCAATTTTCTCGTATGTAGAGATGGAAGCTTCTAGAAAAACAGCAACCAGAATTTGCTCAGATTTCTTAGAGCAATCTCTTCGGCTCAGTAGATCAAGACAATTTCTATTTTAAAGGCAGCTCTTTTTAGGGAAATACTGTCTTTATCTTGTTTACAGGTAAGGCTGGGTTCCTTTACAAATCTTATTTGCAGAGAAAAACAGCTTAAATTTCTGTGTTACAAAACCAACACTTTTTTATTTGAGGAACAAATCTACCCAGCGGTTCCACAAACAAACACGTCCCCTGGGCTGCCAAATCTGGCTAACACTAAAGCAGTGGACTCCAAGTTCAGATTAGAGTTAAGAACTATATGGTAACAAAAGAGACCAAATTAATACCTCAGAGTAAACATAAGTCAGGATCTAAACCTCTTGCTAAACAATCCACTTACAAACTTGAGAGCTGGGGGCAACCACATGCTGCTCCAATACAAGATTATTTCTCATGTTATTTTCAGTATGATCCTTTGCACAAAGAATAGCAACTATGTGATAATTTCTATGCACTTTTTAATGGCATCTAAATAGAAATAAAAACAAACACCTGAACAAAACAACCCAGAAGGGGACACTTGTTTAGCTATTTCCACCATTATCACAGATACCATCTTTCAAAAGTGTGTTTGTGATTTTAACAGATACCAAACCACCCCACAGCTGCAAATCCTTGTCTTTAAAATGACAACACAAGTCATGACCTGGATGTTTCTCTTTGTGCTATTAGGATTGCAGACGTGACGTAGCATTGCAGAGCAAGATGATTTTTATTTCACTCTTGAAAGAGACAAATCAAAACATCTACAGTTGCCTTGATGAATCAGCCAAGAACAAAACAAGGGCAACTGTGCTAATAAAATTCTGGACAGAAACAATCCACTCAAATGGGAGGAATTAAGCCACAGAGAAAAGGCTAAAGAAGTCATCCTAGAGCACCAACATCAAAGTGTCCTGCTCTGAAGTGCAGAGTCCCCGCCTGTTTATTCACCTGCCTCAAAACATCACATTCCCAGAACAGCCATTGTTCTATTAAACCTCCCAAACAAGCTGTTCTGACCTGTGTAACCATGCACCTTTTATCTTCCAAAAGATACTTGGGACAATCAAAAAGCTGGATTACAGTATCCACACCAGTGAGCAGAGCTACAACCATAATCCCAGACTGATACTGTAATTATTAATACTAAGAACAACTAGGAAGCAACAAATTTTCTTTAGAAAATGCTTCAGACTACTCGAGTGGAACAGAAGAATTGTGGAGAACCTAAACTGTTGATCTTACGAAAAATTCAGTCATAACATGGAAAAGCCAAACTGAACAAATGCAGAAAGACACAGAAAATATAAAATTATGCTTCTAATAAAACAAAGTAAAATTATGCTTACTTATTCAAGTGCTTCCTAGCTGCAGGAAGGCCTGACATTTCTTCATTCAGCACATATTTCTTCGTTCCCATGCAGTAATTTTCCATATATTCGGCCCAGTGTAGCTGTCGAACGTCAAAATTAAATGTCTGCATAAGAGAAAAACTTTCACTGTTAAGTTGCCTAAAATTTCACCTCTATATAATTTAAATGAAAATAAATGTCTTTATTCCAGATAATTCCAATCTGTCTTTGGCACAAGAAAGTTATCCTATCCTTAATTCTAAAAACAGTCCAGATTTAGATCCCATTTCTGATTCACCCACCAGCTTCTAACATCATCTCTTCCAAATCTCAATTGCTTCATGCCTTATTTTCCTTCCTCAGCAGTCATTTTCTTCTCTCCACTTCTCAGTTGTCCCATTTCAACTGTCTGTAAGGAATTCCATTCTAAAAACTGTTTTCTAGTATGTTATTTATTTTTAAGCAACCAAATAATTCTAATACACTCTAAAATAAACACTGCTCTGTGCCAAGTTGTTCACTGTCTGGTAAGTGCAGGGTTCTTTTATCTGTGCTTATAGTTGTACAGTTATATTTTAAAAACAACCATCTGAGTGTCTTCTGCAGGAGAGAAAACTACTATGATGAATCTGATACACAAGTTTTTTACTGATGTATTGATTTCCTCATCTCAAGATTCTACAGTAACTTTAAATCCCAACAAAATGCAGCAATTTGAAAATACTAACAGTTCAAAGCTCTGGTGTCTGGCATTTTGTTTTTCAAATTTTTCCTGGACTCAAGTTGCTAGGAGGAGGCAAGAGGACAGGAAGGGGTGGAAATACCATCCACACAAAAATCACCAAAAGTTATTGTATTTTCTACTTTTAGACATCTTATTTAGAAATTTGGCACCTTTTCTGGAATGTAACCACTGAACTGATTCTGGAAAACACTTCAGTAGGAAAGACATCTTAAGAATGACAAAACTGTTCCAAATGCATAAGGGAATCTGAGTTTTTAGAACTGTAACTGGTGATATTTATTCTGCTGAATATTAACCAACAAAGTCACAGCAGAAGGGAAGTTTAAATTTAGTTGGGGCACCTGAGCCATGGCTGGTGGAAGAGGTACGGAAAATTGGGAGTAAAGTTAAACCTGGGAAGAACTTTTCCTTCCCCCTCAACAAACTGTCACCTTTGTTTCACTTTTCCCTGCCCTTCCTCATCTCTCATCATGTCCCTGATGTAGCTTTTCACACAGCCCTGAAGGATCTACCAGGAATCTGCAGTGCTGAGCTCCTCCTAGGCTAGCTCCACGTTACAGCTCATGCCCTTACTGAATTCTTAAGCTGCTACTCCCCTCTCGGTCTCCATGCCCACCCCCCACAGCCACTTGCCTTTTTATCTTCGGGGGTCAGCTGGTTCATTAGCATAGTCATGTTTTCAGTGCTCCAGATCCAAGAATTGCTTGTAAAGTATTCTAATAACATCAAGGACTTATGAAGACGTGTTATTGTCTTCATCATCCTACAGTCCAAGCCATGGAATGGACAGGTTACAGGGGTAAAGATTAGTTCAAACAAGTGAAATAAACAGTAATATTTTTTTAACCCTCCAACCCCCTACCCTCATGTCAAAAAATTCCATCTTGCTCTGTACCTAAAGCATATTATATTACATCAATAGGATATTTCTGCATAGTATTGAAGTGAACTTTGGCTGTTCAATCTCTGTATAATCAGAAATTATCAGACAGTTCTTTTTTTCCTAATCCTACTTCCCACTGCAATAGTAAATTACCATTTCTTCTTTTTTATTAGGGGGAACAGTATGGTTTTTTCTCTTGGCAACTCTTAGTTTAGGACACAAAGATGGAACCCTTTTCCCTTCAGCAGACTGCAATATTTAGCTGTACTCAAGAGCCTGACTTGACAGAAGTCTCAAATTGCACAGAGCAGAATGTCTGTGCAGGACCTCCCCTCAAACAAGGGAGGAAGCTGCCCCGATCTTCCTGCACGTTGTGCAAGACCAGATCTCTGAAACCGAACAGAGTTTTTTATTACGGTTACTAAGAAATCAAGTCTTAAAGACACCGGCAGCAAAGGGCAGGAAAATATTTTAGGGCACAGACAGATCATAGTAGATCCTGTTCTATGCTACTTCAAAATATGCAGAAATACCTTCCATCATCCTTTATTACACAGAGGAAGAAACTCTACAAAACCATCACTTGGAATACATAGAAATTATGTTATAAGGATCAATTTGGGCAAGTTTCTCTTTGATCATACCATCTGAAGTGCACAAAAAAAAGAGTCATGCAGTTTCTCAGATGCAAAGCTTCCACATTTATGGCAAAAAAATTGTTTCGATGTCTCAGTGCTAGAGATGGCCACTCAATTTTAATAAGCACTAATTAGCACCACATGGCCTAATGCTATTAAATTCCTGCCTTGGGTGCTCAAGGTATTTTCATCTCACAGAAGTGAAAAACTGCTTCCAATTTGATCCTTATAGCAGGACACTGATCATTTCAAGCACAGTGGTGAGGGGGGAGGCAAAGAAAGCAGAACTCAGTACTAACAGGAAATGGCTTTCTGAAGGCAAATTTTGCCAATACAGATCACAGAAGCAATAAAAACAAAATTATTTTTCTCTGAAAGCTGCCTTGATGCATTCATACTTGTAGAAGGGATACAGCACATTGTCCCAGAAACTCTTCTAAAGGAAGTGTTTTGCATTGCATTAGTGTCCCTTGCTGTCACTAGCAGCTGGCACCTCATTATCTAAAACATCAAAATTTCCTCTTTTTCTTCTCATGGAATGGAGCAACACCAACCACAGAGACCATGGAAAAATGTAATCCCTAATGCACAAAAAGCACCAATATTTTTTCTTAAACCCCACAGGAATATATCTAATTCAGAACTGTCTTCAAATGCTAGACCACCAGCTGATTTTTTTTACTCAGCACCTCTAGAAGCTTTCAAACACCTGCTTATAATTTCACCAGTTGGGCAAGGTGGCAACAGTGGGGGATGAGTTGAACCAGAGCTTCTCTGAGGCAGAAATAATTAGGAATATAGACTCTGCATTCAAAATATATCCTGTGCAACCAAGACTAAACTGAACTTTAAAAAAGTACATTAGTTAAGTAAAAAATTAGGAAAACAACTCAAAACTTGGAAAGCAAAGATCTCACTGGTCAGATAAGCCAAAAAGACCTCAGAGCAAAAACACCCAGATGAAATTAGTGCCAAACAGCATTTAAGCCTTTTTGCAGAGGTCTGTCCACTGACAGTCTGAAGATTATTTAACCTGACTTGCCCTTTTGAACCTTCCCAGTCTGTGTCCTTATGCTAAGCTGGACAAGCAGCTGAATTCTAGAGTGCTTTGACCACTACAGTTTAAAAACCTTGTGCTCCTGCAAAATACTAATTGTGCGAATAAGTATCTGATTAGATAAGTGTATATTTTGAACTTGTTTCTGGCCACTGACATTGCTTTTCATTCTTTCTAAAAAAAAAAAAAACCAAACTAAATTTAAACTAATGCAAAGACTCTGCTGGGATTCTTTTTGTCTGTGCTCATGGATATGATTTTAGAGCTTAGCTAAGCTGATTACAGAAAAAAAAAAAAGCTTAAAAGAGGGTTTTTTTCCCTCCCTCCAACCCAAATTGGATTTAGTTCTCACCACAGAACCAGCTGAGTCAACTCATCAAGAGAAAAATTGTTTTTCTCTGTAGGGTTAGTTTCTTTCTCTATCAGCCAAAAGAATCCAATTCTCCACATTATCTCAGCTGCTCAATCAATGACAGAGTTGGCAGAAGTGGACCAAGTTCCTCTGCGACACTTTGCTGATTTGCACCAAATCAACATGAAACTACACTTTTTTTTTTTGAGGGGAGGAAAAAGCAGCCTGGTGACACTGAGAGATGTCAGCAATGAGTGTCAGTCCTTTCGTGGACACTTGTGTAGCTCTGGCAGACTAAGCTTTAACTTCAATGGCACCATATTCCTCCTGCAAATGGGAACACACATGACTCAAAACCCAGCATGAAGTCACACAATGGAACTTCATCCCTCAACGTGAAGTTTTGAAGGTTAGCTATTCCAAAGATAGCCACTGGATACCAGTCAAATATCAACACCTTATATAACCAGCCAGTACAAGATCAAGCATTGCATCACATCTTCTTCACCAGCTGAAGACAGAAAGAAGTCAGAGCTGCTGACCATCTCACAGAACTGAGCATTAGTGGCAGGCAGCCAGTCTGGATGACTTTCACCCCCATTCTAGACAGAATTTTGCCTCCTACTTTTGCAGTCCTTCTCTCTCCTTTGCCATCGAGAGAAAACACATTACGACAGTTTGAGAAGCACAGCACAGGAATTAAAGTTTATGCAAAATTTACACAAACTAATTCAATTATAACTAAGATAGGTGGGCTGTTTTCTACACCAGACAATCAAAAGTGACCTGGCTTAAGGCTACAACTGCATTTTGAACAAGTCTTACACACAACCTATTGTCTCCAGGTTAAAAACAGTCCTGATGCTAAATACAGACTGATCCTTCAGCGGATCTACAGGCTGCCAGTCTGCATATCTCTGCAGAATCATTACAGATAATCACTTTTTCTTTTTCTTACAGACTCCCCTAAAAAACATAGAACTAACTTTTAGATTCGTCTTTGTTCAGATTTTCACCTGGCTGTAAATTTTGAAGTGGAAGATGCACTATTGAATTCTTATCTTTCCAGAAGCTCTGTGGTTCCTTTAAGCACACAATTTAAGCACTTTGAAGAGATAAAAATGTATTCATCTATTCAACATATAAGCATGCTCTTTACTCATTTCTAGTTTGTAAGACAGTAACTATATGAAAGATGCTTCCAGTTTTAAGAAACTTTTATTTGAAATGACAGATGTAAAGGACGTCATTTCATACCTCTCTCCATACATCAACCACACCTCTCCTTTAGCTTTCTACGAAGCAGTAACAGAAGAATTGCTGCAGAAATCTCCGAACTACAACTTGAAATATTTCACATCACATCCTATTTGCTCGGAGCAACTGGGAAGATCTGCTTGGTGTGCATTTTTAAAGACTTTAACATTTCAAATATACCAAACTGCTTTTAAATAACACACAGTTCTGTCATGCTAAGCACCATACAAAGTTACAGGGGCAAATTATGCCTTGTATTAAAGATAATTAAAGATAATTATGACAACTAATAAGCTTTGCTATGCAACTAAGTATACATGGCAAGCTACCAACAACACTACCTTTAAACTTCAATGCTAAGGTTTATCACCACTATTTACGTAATTGCACATTGCTAGGGCATTATTTAACATAAAATATTAAATCTTCACTATGCCAGTCCTTTTTGTACATGTTCTTTCTATACATATTTGGAAGAAATATTTATATATGTTATTTCTTCCTTCCCTTTCCTTACCTCTTAACATTATCAGAGAACCGTTAAAATTCAAGAACCTTCAACTAGATGCAAAAACAGCAAAAAGATTTCCATTTCATCAAAAACATTTCTTCCACAAGTGAGGTGCAAAAGAATGATTTCATATTGCAGAAAGATTACAACAGATAAGTGCTTTGAAAACAGGAAGATTTTTGGGTTTAATTTTTATTATTAGCATAATCATTTAGTTCTGAACGATCATAGAGCTGATCTATTTCTAATTTCTTCCTTTTCTTCTACTTGATAAAATTTTCTTTTGATGGCAGTACAATATCCTGATGGTATGACAAGAGTGCAGTTAAATAACTTCATTACTTATTTTTCTTGCATTGTACAAAATAGAGATATCAGTGTACTCAGACAGCACAGAGAGTGCAAGCAACCGCTCATGTGAAGGCAGGTTAGCAGAGTATTTGTATTTTCTTGTGCTGATTTTGCTCCATTTTTACTATCCTGTTTCTCTGCTAAATTGCAGTGGAAAAGGTCACATTTTTAATTAAGACAACTCTTCTTCACTCAGAACAGCGTTATATTGAGTTTAAGACTCTCCAATAGCGTTTCCAACTCTTCAGAAGTTTCTGAGGACTTGCTAACTGGTAATTAAAGCCATTCTATCAACTGACAGAATGACCACAGCAACAGCAGTACAACCCTCCAGCCCATCAATTAAAGCAGCTTTCAAAGTACTAGAAAAAAAGTACAAGATGTCTCAAACTTCTTGTATTAGTAAACAACACTAGTTCCATTAGGATTTAACACTGCATGTCTGCCTTGCATCTAGGTAGTCATTTGATTTCTTGATCCTGTTGCAGGCGCCCATTTTTAAAGACTTTTAAAAAGGAGAGAGGAGCACTGTATAATGAAAGTTGCATTCCTGTAAGTGGGCCATGTAGACAACTTAAAAGCTGTGACTGAACAACAGCTTGGTTTAGTTCAATCTGTCATCTTTTCTCCAAACTGGAAATCTTGTGCATCATAGGAAACTCATCCCATCACTGTTATAGTCAACTAAGTAGGAATACTCATATCAGTAAAAACTTATTTTCTATTCTGTAAAGTATTGATGTCACCAATTGTACCAGTGTAGTGATGAAACTCCTATATTCCATCTTTAGACATCAAGTTAAGAACTCCGGGAAAAGCAAAAACAAGATTCAACACTCCCAGTGTTGGAATATAAAACTAACCTAAGAGTGTTCTAAACAGCATGATTATTCACAGCCTTATTTTACTCCCACTGGTCAAATACTCAGCAGACCAGCTGCCTTTCAAAGCCTGACAAGATACTGGCAGCACTCCTTCACAGCCATTCGGAAGACAGGATGTTGGCATTTATAGTATAACTATTTTAGTGGGTGATAAAGTTTTCATATCTGTCAGAGAATTTCTATCAATTTTTATTAAAAATAACTCGAAAAATGCAAGAGAACCTAGAAGCTAGGAACTTTTATGTACAATACCATCCTTACAGTTGAAAATCTTAAAACTTTTTAATGTGGGAAGATTATTATATAGACACAGCCGACTGCCACTGCTGCTGCTCTGAGTATTACACTGCTGCAGTTGAGAGGGTTTCCCCTACAAACCACTTACACAGCTCCTTTCTACTCAGTGCTGTGTCACAGAGCTTCTACCTTGTAGGACAGACCTAGATTGCAGGACAACAAATAAATACTCACTTGTGTTAAGACACTGTCACCACAGTGGAGGTTTTATAGTCTGAAGGCAAATACTTGTGAAAATGTAACATAAGCAATGAGTTAAGGTCATATGGCTTGGCAAATCTGAAACAAATTGAAGTGGTATCTTATATTTTCTACATAATTTAGTTTAGCCTATTATTTTCACCACTTCAGTTAGTCAAATACTAGTCTAAATATTATAAACTGGACAGAATGTTGAGATGATACAAACCAACATACCAGGTCAAATTGTATCATCTACAGGAATAATCTGCAATTAAAAGCTCACTCTCCCATTCCATTTTCAGCTTATAAAAGCAACAACAACCTTAACACAAGCCAATTCCTAGAGTTTAATGACTGACTAGGATTCTGGTCCAAGACATTCCTTGGGGCAGCATTGTTAATCCAGTCATTAAACTCCTCAAAACGCAGCCACTGGATTGTTATTGCTTAGTTAGTAAACCTCGATAGTGCCCAGGCCATGTCTTCTGCACAAATTTCCACCACCTTATGGGCAAGACATTTTTAGCCCTGTCCTTCTTACCATGGTTTCTGACCTCCCAATCTGAGCAAAACATCCCGGAAAAACAACACCAAAAAGTTGTTTGCAACCCGATAGCGATACATGAGAGAGTTGAAGGACAACTTAAAGTCAGGTATCCTTGGTATATTGTCTAATGGATTTAGCTTGTAAAAGATATTCATGTAGTATACTGTAGTAAAAAAATAAGGATCAACATATTTTTAGTATTTATTATTCAAGAACAAACATCACTTGTTCTATATCTTTCAATTCTGTTTACTCAAACCCCCGAACTACTCAACAAAAAACATTCTCATTTTTGCTAGACAGTTCAAAGTCACTTTGAATTCAAGGACCTGGTCTCAGGGAAAAAAGGTTGAGTTTTAGTCACAAAACATTAGGGTAAGAAGAAATATTAAAAAAATTAAAATCAATATAAATCATAGTGTAAGCACAGCTTTGTTTAAAAGTCAGAGGAACAGACAAGGCAGAGCCAGTCACCATTACCTTGGGCTTCTTCCAGTAATCCTGAGGTAGGTATCATACAGGAATGCTGGGGCCTTATGGCTTACAGCAATCCAGTAATGATATAAAAGGTGATTGGAAGTTAGATTTACATTGGGCCGTCTGAAGGCCTGTTCGAGAGGGTTCCTCTTGAAAGTGGAAATTACATGGTATTCTGAGAAAGAAAAGTTGCACAACAGCTTCGATAATCACCATGTAAAATGTAATGCTTTTCAAAGTACATTACAGGGTACAACATCAACATCAGTGTATTATTTAAATAACCCTAACTCTTCTACAATGCACAGAAACTAAAACACGTTTTTAACTTCAAATACTGTTGAACTGGTTCTTACTATAATCAAGAGGTGGTTTATGCCTTCATCTTCAGTATCATATTTTGTTGTAGCTTCTCTCTTTCTGTTCCTCTTCCCTACCTTAGAAGTTGGTGGTTTCAAATACTTACAGCAATTTCAGTTTATAAAGCATGTAAAGCTATTTAAATAGTCATTTATATTTCATGAAGAGGGTTATTCTGATCGTTTGTGTGAAGAATTTAAAAACAGACTGCGGACTGTGCAGTCATCTCAAGTGATTTTAAATGACATTTTCAAACAATTTCTCCAAATTTAGGCATTAAGAAAAAAGCAATTAGGGTGGGACTCCATAGGAAATTCTTGATGACATCTGTAAATTCAGTCCATACTAGATATGCAGGATCAGGATCTTTAAAAGTTATGTGGAAATTCACCTCTCCTTTTAATCCTCTCTTATAACTTTATGCTGTTGTTTATATAAAGCACTTAAATACCCTGATTCAAACTGGGATATAACTGAAATCAGCAATTTTCCGAGTTTGGTCGAAGCAATAATGTATGCAACTACAGATCCATGTAAAATGGGCAAAAGCAAGTAAAATAGATTTAAGTATTGAGGTTCACAGAAAGAAAAAAAAAATCTGAGCATAAAAACTCAATTTCTAAAAAACTGAAAACTAACAAACAGTTTTACTATGCCAAAAAGCTTTCATTGTACTTTATAACATAAACTATTGCAAAGCTTTTGGCTTGTAAGTTACATCCTAGTCAGGATATCTTAAGAGTTGAAAATAGGTATAATCATATTTCCTTAAAGGCTACTCTTCCCTGTACATGAATTGTTGAAGTGTCATGCAACTATATGAAGATTTAAAAAGCCACCTCAACCAACAGTCAGCTTAAGCCAAACACAAAGAGCTACACAAGGGCAAAACTATTACCAGACCTCTCAATTATGCAGATGTACAAAACATTTAATTGTGGGCTGCTTATTCATGTATTTATTGAAACTGGCATTTTATACCCAACACCACTATTTCTCCTCTGAGCAACATTCCTATCCACACACTACCCACACTCTGTGGATTAGGTCATGGCAGCAGCAAAGAGAAACATCAGTTCTCCCATAGTTTAAGCTATAATAGAATAAGAGCAACAAAAAAATCCCAACAAGAACCAAACAACATGGAGAGAATGCTGCAGGGGGAGAGGGGGAGAATTAACAGTGGAAGCTAATAAGAAAGCACAATTCACTGCAAAATTGAGAGGTATGGCTAAAATACCAGTTTCAAAAATAAAAATGCAATATGGTCTACTGATCATAACCTGTTTGATTTTTTTTTTGTATTAACACTACTGGGAAAAAAGAAACATGGCATACCAACTTCACTCCAGCGGAAAGGATTGGTGCCACCTGTTGTACAGTTATACACCATGATTTTTCTTGGTCTGAGGGGAAAAAAAGATAAAAGAGCAAGTTAGGAGAAAAACAACCTTTTAAAAACACAGCAGAAGAGATGCCCCAAGTTAACCTTTCCCTCAACAGCATCATTTATATGAAGCAGAAAGCATCAGTTTCGTGGTAGATTTTTTGCTTTATCATCTTTCAATACTTTTCTCATTCTTTAGTTATCATATTTCTTTTATTTCAGAGAAGGCATCACCTACACTACTGCAGATTGTATTGATTACAAACAAGACCCAGGAAAGAATTTTCAGACATAGCTTCATGGTATCAGTAGGCGATGTAGGCGATTCCTCTTTGGCATAAGCAAGTTACACTTTGAGAGACTAATGCTGTCAGACCCTTAGACTGCTTTATCCTGAGGGAACAGCAGGGCACTGAAGAGAATTTCAATACAAGACTGATTTACTAAATACACAATATAATTGCAAAATATTCAGTAATCTTTTGTCACCTGTTAATTCCAGAATACCAGGCTGCAGCAAGTGTCGTATTGACAACAACATCTATGGGAACAAGATCTGCTACTGCATTGTTGGAAGCTCTCATTGTTCGAAGAATTCCTTTTCCTGCCTTGAAGAAGAAAACAACAACAAAGAGAGACAGAAGACCCAGCAGTAAAACATATGAAGCTTTTCTGCCTTCCAAAAGGAGGGAGGCAAATTAAGTATATTCACTACTTACAGCAATGAAGATACCACTAGGTCCATTGAAGTTATCAATCCAGCCCTATTAGGAATGGGGGAGGGAAAGGATTTGATTAGAGTATACCGAAGTCAGCAGCTTCACATGAAAATCTGAGCAGTTTCTAGAAATGTAAGGGGTGGAGGAAAATGAGACTAAAGAAGAGGAAGATAATTTAATTCCATGTCACTAAATAAAGTTCTTCCATAGCAAATTCTGGTGATGTAACAGGTTCCTATGACTCAGACAAGAGATCTACGTGTAGGACTCAGTGGTCCTTCAGAGAGAGATGCTTACTTATTTCTTAGTGAATGAACTGCAGTTGTCCATAAAAATATGTTTATGTTCAAAGTATTCAAGTTTACAACTATTTTTAGAGTAGCAACTCTGGTTTTTCCATTTTTCAGACAAAATACATTCTTGCTCAGCTTTAAGGACAGTATTTAGACACTATACGCTGTATCAGTTGTTATCAAGAAGCAACCAAGACACAACTTCACAGTCCAAGAGATTTTCCTCTGTGAAGGTCACTGGATAAAGAGGCTCTCAGTATGTACTACAGTTTACAGCAAGATGGTCAGGTGACAACTCAGGGACTTACAGGAAAAGGCTCCTTCCAGCTGGCTCCAATGATGGACGGCCTTACAATGGCAATGTTTAACTTTGCACCTTCTTGCTGCACCACGGATTCAGCTAAGGCTTTTGTGTATATGTAAGTATTAGGTCTTTTGCCTAAGAGTTTAGGAGTAATATCATTCACTAGGTCATCATCCATCCACCTGAAGAAACAAAACAAGAAGCAAGTGTAAATTACTGCATGCTGCTTCAGTGGGGAGATGGGGTACTAATTGCTAAAGTTACCATGATTATTTTTTTCTCCTTTCATTTAAGTGTGTGTCCCTTTTTCTTGAAAACAAGTTTCTCAGTAAAACAGAGGATTGCATGCTCAGTGTCCATCGAAAGAAGCATACTGGCATTTATTTTTTGTTCTGGTAATTAATTTATAACACACCGACTACAGAGGAAGCAATACACTCCTTTACAATAACCCAAATTCTGTCAACCAAGTTCTCAAACATGAAGTGCAGACACAGCAGATCAGTCTTTGGAACACAGGCTCACTGCATTATGATCTACAAGGGGATGCCACTGCACTGTAGTCCCAGCTGCATTACCAGCATCACCTCCACCTTTGTGGTGGTGAGCAATCACACACCACTCTTGAAGCAAGCTGGTCACAGTGTTCCTTCCTTTAAATTAGTTAGATCTTGCAATTTCATCTCATTTCCCAGTTCATATGAAAAATGTAATAACCTTTGGTCATAGCACACAGGCAAGAAGGATGTGCCTCTGCAACTACTGCTACTTTGGTGTTCTTCACTGCAAAACAGGACTTGAATTTTATTTGCCCCAGTCTCTTAGTCACAGAAATGGAATTTACTACTTTTCACCAATGTTCCACTACAAAGTGGACACACATCAGACTCCTTTCATGATATGAACAGGGTGGGAAGAGGGACAATAAAGGCTAGTGATCACTCTTTCATAACTTTACAAAAGCATTCCCTCAGGAGTTCTAAAGTACACACAGCTGTCCCAGCCCATACCCGAAAGTTTAAGTTACATTTGTCTCTTCACAAGTCAGATAGTCAAAAATATGACTGTTTTGCAATCTCTCATTTTTAAGTGTATTTAAAGTCAACATTACAAAAAAAGGCTGGCTTAATGTGCATTCGAAGTGGTAGCTCATTTGGTGGCTAGCTCTCTTCCACCTAAAATAACCAGCTAAAGTAGGTATTTTACTTTTTAATTAGTTTTTTTCAGTTTCATACTTCTCTTCCAAGAGGTGATATTTTGTATGACAGGTAAGAAGGAAGAGACTGATTTAGAGTTGAGATTATTATGCACCACATTACACTTATCCCACATTGTCACCTGTTTCAGAGTTAGACAGCTACTAAGTATGACCTCAGGACAGCTAATGTACAGAGAAAATAAAATACCAAATGAGTCATTTTTTTCCCACCTGTAATGCCCAATTCAAGACTTAAACACTACAGAAAACAGATTTTTAACATCTGGGCTCTCAGGATACCTAAAAGAACTACTTCTACAATTAACCAATATTGTATCAGAATCTCAGTCTCATCTTGCAATGGCATTTAGGTGGATGTAGTAAAGGCAGCTGTTCAAGGGGCCTGCCTTAGTTTTATCCTTTCCTTCACAATGCTGGTAACAACACAAGGTTTTCAGTATCTCCTAATCCAGCTCATCATACAGCTGAAAGACTGGCACTCAGCACAGAGGAGGCATCATGAGTAGATATGAGCATCCCTCTCCTTCAGCACCCCACCACACCCAGCTCAGCTTAAAGGAACCATAAACCTTAACCCATGTCCCTTACAGAAAAGGGGAGTGTCAGTCATGCTGTCACTTACAGGACAGCATAAGATAACTCTTCATCTTTAAGGCTCCTAATCTTTGTTTTGGTACTTCAATACCAGGAAGCAAAAGGATGCAGACTACCCAATTCATAAAACATAACACATACTCAAGGGAATCTATCAGTTTCCTGGGATCCACAGGAGGTGGGTACACGACTTCCTCGATCTGTTTCTGATTGCAATATGCATAGGCAGTGGAAATGTGCATGAACACCTCCAGATTCTTCATCTGCTGTGCCAAGGACAGGAGCTCTTGTGTGGCAATCACATTTAACTGCACAGCATCTCTGTTGATTAAACAGAAATGTCATTAGTAGAAAGCAGGAAAACAAACCAGCAAAAAGAAATTCACTGCTAAATGCCTCAGTGCTGGCTATGGAAAGTATCCCTGAATTCTCTACCCTACCCCAAAAAAGCAGCATGGACACTGCCCTAATTTTCTGCTTAGAAAAATAAACCACAGTCCTAATCTAGAACACCTCTCAATGTTCAGGATAACTCTCCTTATATCCTTTTCTTACCAGCATCCTTTGATTTCCTCAATCTAAACCCCAATGCCATGTTTCCCATTAAATATGAAGGAAATAATGCAAGACAACACCCAGCTGCCATAAGATGCACCTCTGAACTTCAAGCTGAGGGAGCTCAACAACGTGGAAGGCTTAGGGGGCCAGTAAGCTGGAGACTGGCATCTTCTTGTAGGATAGCACAAGGCTCATACAGGATGGAAGGAAGGGGTAAACAAACAGGAAAACCACCCAGAACCACATTTCCACTCCGACCTTGCTGCTGCTGTGTTTAAGGACACTATAGCAGAGTAGGTGTATGTCTACATTCCCAGCAGGTTAACAGCTCACTGACCAACCCCTATGATTATTTTATAGTTTAGATCTTCTCTCCAGCCCACAGACTTGCTGTGGGCACCAGTTTCCTTGTACACAGTGTACTAATCACGTAAGTGTCAAGAGGACAGCTAAGTAACACTTCATCAAAGTCTTTGCAATAAAAGTGTTATATTAACAACAACAAAATTGGTATCCCCCAAACAATCACTAAGTTCCAGACTGCTTTGTCTCACATTATTACTGAAGTGGGGGACAGGGAAGGGGCCATTATCCCAAAGCAATTAACATCCATGGTAACTAATTAGTTGCTACCTCTTTCAACAAGTCAAAGGAAGGAGCTCATAATCACAGCTGTGTGCACCACTTTTTCCACTTCTTGTTTTTATCTCTCTCCCTGTGCATCTTCTACTCCCTACTTCCTCCAGTGAAAACCTTCATTACAAATGAAGGACTTTGAAAAGACAGGAAGAAAAGCTGAGCTGTATTTCACCTCCTCTTTTTCTTATCAGGTAAGAGAGCAAGCACTAGAACTTCCCACACACAACTTTTCTCACAAAACTGTATCCTCTGAAAACCTGAATTCCCTTTCTAAAAAGGAAGGCCAAAGGAATAGTTTGTACTGCCCTTTATACAGCAGGAGAAAAACTCTAACATTACTAGGGAGCACAATACATACATATAGCTACAGCTTATTTGTACCCTTTCTACCCATATTTGCAAAATTATGCAGACACCTCATTCACACCCTCCCTTTGAGCACCACTGGTTTACCAGACCAGAGTAAACAGAATTTTACACTCACCTTAGTGTTTCATTGAATCTGATTGTAGCAGCACAATGAAATATAATATTAATGCATTCTATAAGTTTTTCCTTGATTGGTTCACTAAGATCCAGTTCAGGCTGTGTAAGTTCACTCAAAACTACGATTATTTTTGCTTTGAAGTTTGGTTGCTCTTCTCTCAACCTGTCAAAGAGCTGTCAAAAATAACAGAACTATAAACTCAGTGAAGATAAGACAAACATTTCACTTAAGTGAAGAAAAATCCCACATTCTTTGTCTATATCTCCTTATTTCTCAAGATCACCAGGAAGTTAGGAAAGTGCATTAGCAGTACCATAAGAACATGTTACAGACTTCTCATGAACATACTCAGTGACCAAGTTGTGCACACTTGATCTCACACAGTGAAAGCACTATTGCATGTGTCTTACAGAAGGTAAGAAGACCTCAATTTGCACTTAATATTATTTTAATACTCATCCCAACCCTTAAAGCCAAATCTCCATCAATATCAGAAGAAAGAAGGAATGGTCTCTATTAGACACTCAAATTTTAAGTAGCATTCTAAATACTTTTTTTCCCAACATAAGGAAATGGAACAATCTGCCCACTTCCCAAGCTTGATAACAGCTATTCAAATTCTTTAAAAAGCCATGCTGGATTTTAGGTTTAGAAAACTTGCATTAAGATTTACAGATTTTCAGTGATTTAAGAAATGTTATCCTCAAATTATGCCAGTCTTGGAGAACTTCCATATTATTAACAAAAAAAAAAAAAAAAAAAAAAAAAAAAACCCAAAAAAAA
>VZTJ01006365.1:604500-618141 GCA_013397795.1 Orthonyx spaldingii | reverse complement strand
AAAAAAAAAAACCCACAAGAAATTGTTTCTCTGCCTAGTTAGAAGAAAAAAATCATGTTAGAACACCTGATTAAGTTTTATAACATTGGTGTTCAACAATTCCCCCTGAAAAAAATCTCACCCACATTATATTCCATCATGAATTCTCCTTATAAATAGCTGGGTTCTAACCATGTGGCTTAACACAAAGACCAAAATTCTTGCCTCATCATATTTACACTCATTAGTATGCAAGTTTTCCTGAGCAACACAGCACTGTGGGAATAAAACACACTCGGAAGTTGCACCAGAGCAGACCCTTCTTAACCATTCAGGGGCCAATATCTTGCAACTGCTTCAACATCAGGCAGTTATATTGTATTAAAATCACAGCAGCACTTTCTTTCCCCCCCACTTCAAGCATGCAGTTATACCAAATGCAAATAGCCAAAAGACATTTCCTTACAGAATGATGTTAATTCATTTTAAACTATAAATTAAGTGACCTAAAGTTGCAGTTTCACAACACTTCAGGCAATATAAGTTTATATTTTTATCACATAGACTGGTCCCTCTCCTAATTTCTTTATTTTTGTTGCTTCTCCGACACTGGCAACAGCAGGAAGCCCCAGAGCTGTGTGAGCACAGCAGTTGCAGGTCCAGCTTTTTTTTTTTTAGAGGTGTTTTTTCAGCCCAAACATGAGCTAATGCAGCTCCCTGTGTGGCCACCTGAAGCAGCAGTGCTAACTCTACAGTGAGAACATGGGACATCTCCACTTTTAGAGGCCTTGACTGGACTTTCCAAACGTGAAGTTTCACTTTATAGGACAAAGCTGCCAAGGGAGCATTTAAAGCCTCTGCAACTCTTAGGGGTACAGCAAACAGTCCTTACCTAAGGGCAGCAAACTTTGTGTGATTTTGAAAAATAAGCCTGCTTTGTTTTTAGGTGGAATGATGGCACCTTCCTCCAGGGAACTGAAGCAACTGTTAACCACATTAATGGGTGATATTGCATTATAACAGAAAAGCAGTACCATGGATGAGCTCTTAAAGAGCCAGTTTTTATTCTTCCAATGTCCATCACATCTGTTCCATCCCTTTTCACACCCACAGCTACCTCTCACTAGCACTGACACCAGTACTAAGGAGAAGAAATACCTAGAGTGCATGCAGAATATGGCAAATTAACAGAAGAATTAGATATCTGAAGTCCAAAGGAAGGAGAAACCTCAACAGCTTTTTGCTGTTTGTAGCTCAATTTATTTCACATTTATTTTATTACCACATTCACCCATTTAGATTTCAAACGCTTCAAGAAACAGAATGTTCAAGCATCTGTAGAACATTTAATGAGTCCATCCAAATTCTGAAGAATTACTGGCAGTGCCTTTGCAACTCCACAACTCAAGACAATAGATCTTACTAAAATTTTCATAGACTTTTGGAAGAACCTTGATGACATTAAAGTCATTCAAACAATGGACTTTCAATCTTGTCTAAGCACTTGATGAAGACAGAACAAACATCTGGCCCTATTTTACATCTCTGCATAGATGAGCAACTCCATCCCTGCCTCAAGCTGTATGTTCCTGCCTCAAGCAGTAACTCTGCTTCCCCGGACTTCTGCTGTGAACCTGCTCCAACAATAAGTGCTCACCAAGACTCAAACCATGTCAGATTGTTACCTCAGCAGGAGCTGGTATAGACTACAAGCCAACTTTGACTCAAATTTAAAACCTTTTTACAACAAGTTTCCTAAAAGCCACATTGCGCCTTAAGTCTTACTGAAGTTTAAGTCAGTCCACACAAGTGCTAATTCTTTCCCTACTCAAATACTCCCCACTTTTCTTTGGGTCATAGTGTATACAAAGAGTGGATTGAGAAATTTTTCTTTTTTCATCTCAGAGCTTAGTCTGGAGAGCTTTTCCTTGCTTCAGGGCAGTGACAAACTGAGGGTTTTATGTAGAGAGAACGTGCAACTGAATTTTAAGACCAAACCCCACTGGAACTCATTCTGTTGTGCTTTATGACATTGCACAGCAGTGCAGGCAGATGCTTTTGAGCAATGAGCTACAGTTTTGACTGGTGACAGAAAGCAATTAAGTAGGGAACAGCCATCCTCATATCTGCTGTAATCCCAGCCAGTCAGAATCATAGAAATCCACTGCCTCACTTCAAACAACTTACTCCTCCTAGCCTCAGTGCATTCATTGCTCCTTATTGATTCCCCTTTTGCACCTTCTAAGAACACACTTAGTCCAGACTACATTGCATTTCAATGAAAAAATTAAACTGCTGACACCTGTGTTTCATCAGAGAAAGGCCTAGATAGAAATAGACTCTGCTTGAGTGAAGTTCATGCTAGAAATCTCTCCTCATTCTGGTTCATCCTTCCCACCATGAACAGGATACTCTCCAGGAGAAGGATGGGCAACAGAGATGGATGGTTCTACACTTAGTAAGAATGCCCAGCCTAGCTCACCAGAATATGAAGGTAATGAGTCTTTTCAGGAGCAAAGTATTTGACCCAGCATGCACAGAAAATCATTTAGACAGCCACTTTCATAATTCCACAGCACAGACTTTCAGTGCCTTTCTAGTTGTCACAGGCTGACCCACAGAAATCTGTAACAATCTACAAAGCCAAACACTTCTGTTCCACTTACAAACCTAAGTTCCTGTTGAGATGACACATTCTTATTTACTGGTAGATCCAATAGCACATTCCAGAAAAAAAGAGAAGGTACAAGGAAAAAAAATTACTTGCTTGAGATCTTAGCAAGAGTCCCAACCCATTTCACAAGTCCCAGTCCACTACCTCTTGTACTTGATTTTATATTCTCTTAAAAGCTCTAACACAGGTTTTTACTTTTCATTTCTGCATTACAGCTGAACATTCTCCTCCTCAATCAAATACAGGATAATTTTCAACTACTGGCTTTGCTAGAGACTAACAGCTTGAAGCAGCTATAGAAGCATTGCCAGGTCTTAGATTTTGTATTTGTCAGAACAAAAAAAAAAACATTTAACAATAACATTTTGCTTTAGACAAACTGAAGCTGTTTTCAAAATGAAATGGGAACATTATAATGAAGGACAAAAATGAACTTTGTGAGCATATGACACATACCTTACTGCTGGTAATTTCTTCTATTCGTGCTTCAGGTGTCAGCCCTGCTTTGTTTCTTACCAGCACATACACTGCATTCACTTTAGGGCAGGATCTGAGCAGCTTTTCCAAAAGCACTTTTCCCATGAAGCCTGTAGCTCCTGTCAGGAGGACATTTTTTCCTTCATAGTATTCGGGAATGGAAACCATTGTGACCTTTACAAAAATTAAAAACAAGAAGTATATTAAAGAACTTACAGGAGTTCAGATTTGCAGGAGATTGAGTAGTTATATCAGTGCTGTTCATGTCTCATACCTAAAAGAAATGCTTAACAGATTGTTTTACCTATAACCAGTACCTGAAGATGTCTTTTCACAACATTCCAAAAGACTCCCACGGGTCACTACAGTCATTTCAGATCTTCTTGTAAACTGCCCCTGTTAACAGTGTTTTAAGGAATGAGACACCCACTCAGCCAGGAAAATAGCTCAACTTCAGTCTATTTTTACCTCTGTGTGCCCGGTCCTTTACTACTCCATGGGGCTGTTCCAAGTAAAGTAGAGGTTGTATCATTAAATGTAATCACAAGTAGATACTTCAAATCCATTGACAGAAGACACAGAGCCAGGCATCCCAACTGCTGGCCCTGGAATTTTGACTGTGTCAGCAGAGTCCCCTGTCACTGTTAGGATGAGCCTTCCTACCAATTATACTGGGCCTGAGAGAAGGTTAAGTTAGTTGCTTGGAATGGGATCTGATGGGTTTATATTGATTACAAAAAACCCATACAGATCCACAGATTAGTTTTCCAACTTCTTCATCCATTAAGTCATTTGGGAGAAAAAAATCCAAACAACAAAGTGATTAGAATTCTCAACAAACTAAGATTTGAGTTAGCCACAAGTACACCTCCTAATAAAATAAAGGGCAAGGGATTATTCCTCAAATTCAGCACAAAGCTTGAAAGTATTTTAGGTTTTGCTTCACTTAGGAAGTTAACTATATGAATCATGATTCTTTCCCCTCCCTTAATCAAATTCTTGGAAATGATGTCATTCTTGCTAACAGAAACACTTTCTAAGGACAAATACACCAGTATGTCTCACAATAATGTGTGAACAAGACCTTCAGGATCTCTGGGACTCCATCACAGTGCATCACTCAGAGCTGCCATTCTTTTAAGTCAGATATACCAACATCTTTACTGTAACCCTTAACCAGCTTACTTTCACTCCATAAGAATGTAGCATTATGGATACACTTCCACCACGTTTTACCAGTTGTTCTAATGAGACTTAAAAATATCCTAAACTGATGTAGTGAATGTCTAATTATAGCCCTCTACAGCAGTTCCACGCAAACTGTCACGACCAAAACACTCCCAAAAGGGACCACAGAGAGTCACAGAATGTTCTGAGTTGGAAGGGACCCACAAGGATCATCCAGCTCTCAAGTGAATGGCCCATAAGGGGATTGACCCCACAACCCTGGTGTTACCAGCATCATGCTCTGACCAACTCAGCTCATCTCAGAGATAGATTCCATAAAACCACGATACTAAAAAAAACCAACAAAACTGAGTATCTTTAAACACAGATGGAACACTTCTTAGGCAAATAACGATTGCAACACTGAATACCTTAACAGGGTGAGAACCTTTCCTCACCTGCCACCCAAGAATAAAGGTGCAACTTCTAGATACATGCAGTTCTTTCAAGACAGCAAGATACTGCAAGCAGAGACTTAGCAGGGAATACACAGAATTTATGTTAGGAGTGAACAGCTACAGGCTAATTTGTCCTTTTTGCCTGAAAAGTAAGTAAATATTTTTGGAACACCTATTTGTCAGGTACCCACCATATCAAAACAATTGTGCTCTATTTTTCATGTGTTCATATCCCAACAAGTTCAAAATGATTACTTGCTAGAAATGAGTTACTACGTGCACAAGTCCTGATTTCACAAGTCTGGGTACCAAGTCCTATGTCAGATACTCCAAATCCTTATTTTGACTGCTTTCTTAGAGAAGGGAAACATCTAACAACTGATAATGGGATACACTAGCAAGTTTCAAGCAGAACAAGCACTGCTATTTCCACTGGCCACAGTACACCATCCAGAATTGTTTCTTTGAAGGTGAAGGGACAAAGCTATTTCCATTAAACCACTTTTACCACACAGTTAAGAGACTCTAATGTAAATTTGAAAGCACACCCCCTGCCATAAAGCATGGAGAGCAAGACACAGCATGCTTATGAGTCATTTTTGCCTGTTCATTTAAACTACAGGCCTGTTGTCTTTCCCATGGCTCAAAGTCACAGTTAATCCTCTTCAGGTATGTCTTTTCCGTAACTTCTGTTTTCCTGGTCTTTGCATACACCATTCAACTCCATTTCCTCATAAAAATCTGCATGATTGCTCCCACATATAGGATAAGATTTCAGTTCCCTCAAAGAGTGAAGCAAAAACTCGTGAAATCATTACTGCAGCAATTTTGTCATGAAAATTCAGTTTTGTTATGGTTCCTACATAATCTTCTTACTAATTTACCTAACCAGCCATCATTACTATTTTTACACCTCAAGACTCTATGAGACTATCTAATACTATCCATTCATCTGTCCTTCCTTAAAGAAAGGCTTAATCCTGCTTCTGACACAATGCCACAACCTCAGAGTGCAAACCTGCTCATATGGGCAGAGTCTTTGGCTGTGTCCACACAGGAACCTTGTACAACACCCAGTACGTGGCTGTGGTCCAGCACCTGTTTCTGAAAGCTAAAGCAATGAAAGGTTATACTGCCAGTGGAAATATCTGTGTTGCTGTAGCCCAGCTTTTTAAGTAACTGCAAAACCTGACAATACTTAGGCTCGTGTGATATAAAGAAAACTGGAACAGAATAGATCAAAGTTTCCTGCCTCAGTTATTTCTGATCAGATTCCTTTGTGTAAGAGGCTGATACCAGAATACCAAACCTACAAAACATCGATGTTCAGAGCTATGACGAACCATAATGATGAAATGGGTTCAATTAAAAAACCAGTAACATCCATAACTGCTCACATTCACAGCTGGGAGGCAGCAACACTTATATGTCTGCAGGCTAATATTTTATCTTTTTTTTTTTTTTTTAAGGATTGAGAAATGTTTCCTTTAAGAAACTCTCAATCCCATTTCCCTTTACCCTGTTCTCCAACAACTAGACTTTGGTAGACCTTATTCATAGCAACTTTCCATACTGACCTTGTCTTCTACTTCCATTCCTCTAGAAGATTCCAGCTAGAAAATATAACTGATGACCTTTTCCAGAAGTCCACATTGTTGTCAACGTTACAGCAATAAACACAGAGATTGTGAGGGAACTGCCTAGAAGCACCAAATTGTATTTAAAGGGTAAAAATCATGTATGGAATCTAGGTGTGAACGATCAAAGTGTGAATCCAGCAGCCTATGCTTTGCTCTGTTAGGAAGAAAGGTTACCTCAGCCACAGGGGAAGGAAAGAATGTTCCCATTCTCCTCCTACCTTTCCCTGCCTTCTCTGAGAATGCATCTCCACATGCCAGTCAGCATAGCACTGCTGGCAACTCCTCATTTCAAACTCAGAAGGGTCTTAGCTCATAGGTATAATATAGTACTTTTTAAAGTTCTTTATGGCAGCAAATTACTGAAGAATCACAGAATTGTTAGGGTTGGAAGTACCATTTCATAATTTTGTTTTTAAATAAAACTGTCACGAAATACATGTAGTTCCTATCAGAAATTTAGTTTGGCCTCTAACATAACCAGCTGGTGCAGGTGCAAAAAAAAATCTACCTTGCAAGACAACACAGTAAAACCAAATTTAACATTCTAAGGTTATTAAGTGTCAGCAATCATTTTATCTGTTTTAGAGTAGATCTTGTATGTTTACAATAGTTGTTAACCAGCAATACATATTGTCACCAGTTATCCAATGATTTGTTCACAGCTAACTCTTCAAACACACACAGATAACTCCCACCAAACACAAAACTATTAATGTACTATGTGGAATATCTAAATCCCTGTATCGGACACTTTTTTGAGCTAATAAGCAATAATAATCCAGAATAAAGAAATCTGACAGTTCAAAGGCTTAATAAAAGTTCTGTAAAGAATTCTTACTCTAGAACAGAAATTATCAAAATTTCCACATTACCCACAGGTGTAAACAGACTTTGGCAGAGGAATCTTACGTGAAGTTGGTATGGAGCAACTGCTGCTGGGATCCTTCTGAATTCACAGCTTTGGGGCTAAGCCCACGGTGACACTTTGTAGATATGCTTATGTGAAGGGTGCTGTCCTCTGATAAATCAAGACTTCATAAGCACTTCCAGAAAAAAAAGAAAAACCACCACCAAACCAACACTCCAGGATCCTAGCCAACATTCCCCATCTTGTAAAAAATCCTCGTGTCCAAGACTGAGCAAGTGCTATTATGGAGCAAACAACAGCAGCTCTGTTTGCCTCCAGAGCTACTGCAGCAATATTTAACTCACGGCTTCAGAGGGCTCTGACTCTCAAAACAAGGACAATTCTGTTTGTAACAGGAAAATGATCGGTTCCCAGATTTGTCCAAACATAGATCAAGATGCTTAAAGATGTGCTCTCCAAGTGCCAGGAAAGCCTGCTGCAGTTCCACTGAATGTTTAAATGCTAAATCCAGCAACTAGAGAGTGTGCACGTGTGTCCTTGTTAGAGATTAAATGGTCTGTCTTCTAGTTTATCACTGACAAACATTAGGTCAACAGCATGCTCCCTCCAAATTCAATCCTATCAAGATTATCACTCACAGGAAATAGAAAATGTGCATTTCCCAACCTCTCAAACGTCAGCAGCAAGCCACAAAGTTCTGCAAAAACACAGCCCAACAAACCAATTTCCCCTTTACCTCTGACAGCTTGAACCCAGCACTAGCAGGAGAAAAAGCAGAAAAAGTAAGGTGGTAGGAGCATCCTGTTTATGTATATTCAAAAGATGAAATTCGTCCAGACATCAAATCTGAGTTGCACCAAGTATTTTTAAACACCACACACACACCACTTCATCCACACTAGACAAAAATCATTACAGAAGTCCCTCATACAGAGCTCCAATTGCCACATTGCAAGGACACCACAGCAAGCCAAAAAAAAAAAAAAAATCTCTGGGAACTGGAGAGATTGGAGAGACTCAGGCAACAAAGGAAGTAATATTTAACTCATCTAAACAAGGTTACTGCCAGAAAGACAAGTCTGGGTCATGTCATATCATATCATATCATCATGTCTCATTTCATCTGTGCCTTATTTCCACAGAAGTAAATCGATGAATGCTATCAGCAGAATGTCCACATTGTTAAGCACCACAAGGGCCAATACCTGGCCAGCATATCTCCAAAGGATACAGTCTGTTTGTCTTTGTGGTCCAAGGTTATATCCATTGGGAAACCTTATCTGTGAAAGATACTGCTTTAAAAGATGAGCAGAGACCATAAACTGCTTCGAGTGCAAGTTAACCTAAAAGCACAGCTATTCCAAACTTCACAATCACGTGGAAGACTTGGGATTCTTCCCTCAACCAGCAGAAAGACAGGCTTATCCATGTTTTAGATTCCACCAGCATTCTTATCTACTCTCTGCAAGGTCATTTTCTTTACTAGCTGTAAGCCACGGACCAAGAAAATGTAACACACCTCCAGGAGATGGAAAACACATTGCCAGGCTTGGAAGCTAATTAGAACAACCAAGTTTTGAAGAACCATCAAAATGAGCCCACTAATTCAGCACCAGCTGGCCAGACTCTGGCTTGGCACTGGTAACATGCCAGAGCTCAGGTGTCTCACTACACACTTTCCACACAATAATGGGGACTGATTCAGGGTAATACTGTGTTCTCTACAAGTGAAATACAACAAAACTAAATCAATCTGAAAGACCAGGCCCAAGACACAGCTGCAATATAAATACCACCAGAAGGCCCAAAATATGGCAAACTTGTGGCTGACACTCAGTGTAGTAAGAGAATTTTTGAAAAATAACAGGGCATTTCAAACTAGTTGAACACCTTCAGGACTGAAGGCTATAAAGAGACTTCCCTACTATCCATGAAGAGATTTGTCCACTTTAAATCATTTATCTAATGAAACACAATACCAGTTAGAGTAACCAATATAGTTAGGTCAAAGTTTACATAGCTGAGTGTATAGCCCTATGTACAAAAATAAAGTACACTTGCTTTCAAAAACAATTCTCCTCACAATTCTTAACCACTGAAATATGCTAGATACTGAAAGCTTGTCCTAGAGTGTGTGCTCCTCAAGCTAAATTTCTCCTGGATATATTACCTCTGGCAGCAGATGTATTCAAGCTGAGGAGCATTATTAAATTGATTTAGGTGAGCCTTAGCTAATACTGCATATGATCTATTTAACAGCACATTAATATCAAAATCCAGATTGATACCAGACATGGAAGTAGTTCTGTCTCCTTCTTTTAGATGAGAGTGACAAAACCCAAGTACAGTATTCACTCAGCTGCTTTGGGAAGATGGTGCATTGGGACCAACTAACCCAAGCCCACCCAATCATTTATTAGCAGAATTCAGCCCAACTCACCAACTACTTCACTGAAGACACCCTTGTGAAATAAGATACTCTGAAGTGAGGGCTGAGCTCACAATCATGGAGCATTTAACCTCTTTTAATCCTTTAGTCCTATGGCGCAGAACCTGATTTCAATGTGGGCCACTGCCGAGTCGATCTCAGCAGAACTCTGTCATCAGAGCTATTCAATGCATGTGGTTACACAAGTAGTTCTTAAGCACGGTTCACACACCTTCCTTCAGACAAAATTCTGATTTTACTACCAATTTCCATTTATTTGTGCTTCTACTCAGAGGGATTCTGTACCAGATGACTTTGTAATTACTTCTTAGGAAGTAATCTGTTCACAAAGTACATACTACAGAAGTCCCTTGCTTTGTTGTAACTATGTTTCTTTTACAGTCAGTCCCTGCTCTGAAAATGAATTAAAACAAAGTAAAAGGTTTTTACTACTCCTTTATAATTAGGTTGTAAGTTGACGTTTTTCTAAATTGTTTACTGTTTGAGCTTAGTCATTAAGAGCATACCGAAGGGCAAAAATAAAGTCTCTTTTGGTATAGTTAAACTCATTTCTCCAACTTGCACAGAAGGCACAGATCAGACAGGAAATTAAGCTATTCCAGGAAAGCATATCCCACATAAGAATATTTACTATACTCCACCTCCAGTTCACGTGAAAACACATTTAACACACATGCAGAGAGATTTCAAACAAGTTCTAGGAAACCAAGAGGCAGGCAGTTTCAAGATTTGCTGAACAGAAGCTGAGTTCCATGTCATTTTATCTAATTTAATTAGAAATCTGCATTAGAAATCTCACTTGCACTTTGGGTTATGAACGGATTACAAGATAAAGCCTTGCTGATATCAGGGTAGTTGCATAAATCATGGCTCTTACTTTGCATAAATCATTACTCTTGAGTTAACCCTGAAAGGAGAACAGAACCTGTCTGCAGGATGTACCTACAACATAATGAGCAGGGCAGCACTCACAACTGACTCTCCATCACTCAATTCTTATTCACTGCCCTAGGAAAACAGGCCAAAGGCATCACTTCATACCAACACGCTGATATCCAGCCCTGGTTATCACCAGGAAAAGCTTTAGCAGCAGCAGGATTATTGCTCCAGTTGCTACTGGGATACTGTAATTTTGCTGGGAGGAGAGAGCCAAAAATCTGGCTGGAAGGGGGTGGGAGAAAGAACATTCAAGTGCTCATCCGTTTGTCAAGTTTCAGTGATAAGAGACAAATCTTGGTAATTAAAACCCAGGTTCACCTTCCTCATATTGATCAGACAAGGCAAGGATAACTACCCAAAAACTGCACCTGCAATTATGTTCCGTTCAAACTTACTGTTCACAAAGCAATTACAATTGGAACACTTCATCAAGAACAAAAAGCCCAGCTCTTTTTTTTCTCATGTTTTAAATTATATAGAAGGCTTGAATCACATTTTACAATACACATTACACAATGAATTTGAAGCCCTAGGAATCAACACTTCCAGACTCCTTCCATACTTTCCCACATCTTTTACAGTTAAAAATGGAATTTTCTCTTCTATTATGGTCCTGCAGAAATTCACAATAATTCTTTTGAAACCTAACAATTACTCATTTATCTGACAACTGCTCTACCAAGTTGTATTTGAAACCTAATCACCTTCTAGAGAAAAAAATAACACTAGTTTACCTTTCCTTTCTTAGAAACAATGTAGAACAAGCTACCACCAAAAGAATAAAAAGCCTGTTTCCACAATTCCCTTATCTTTAAAAGTGACTTGAACACATACCTAAAGCAAGTTGTACCAAGAGATTGCCTACTTGTCCTCCAAACAGGATGCTGGAAGCCTCCCTTCTCCTCCTCAGGAGAACAGAGCTATTGACTCGGCAGGACAATACTGATGGTGTAGACACCAAGAGCTCCAATCTTAACTCCTGTTTATGCTAATGGCTGTCTTCTTCGGATCCATCAATTACGCCCATTGCACAAGGAGCTCGACAAGTTTACAAACATCACGACGAACAATGACACGGAAAGGTGTGATGCAGTGTGCACACACAGCTACCAACACCACAGGCAGCTCAGCAACACCTGCTAAAAGCACAGCCTTTGTAACCACATCCAAGTGCCAGGGTACGTCCCTGGGGTCACCACTGCCGGAGAAAGCTCAAAGGAAGAACAGTACTCGCTACAAATCCTGTGCTGGAGACACTCAGGAGACAAAAAAAATGTTTATTCAGAGAGACAGGATTTGTTACTACAACTGGCAGCTTCCAAACTTTGCAAGTGTCGAGGCTAAACAAAGCAGGGCTGGAAGACTTACTACTGCAAGGCTTGGGATCAGCAACTGGGAGAAACATCATGGGTGTGCATGGTACTAACCGTGCCCAGATACTAAATGTTTACAAAATGCAAGTCCTTCACACAATGTACCAAACTCATCAAGAAGAATTTTTGGTGATACTGGCTCCTTTTCAGAATTTTTACCTTGCTACTCAGCACCTCTGCATCCTGCAGACAAGTAAAAGGCAAACTACACTGAACATCCTCAAACATTGAATATTTTGTGACAAAAAACCAAACACACACAATTTCTGGCTGGAGAAGCCAACCAAGCCTGCAGTCACTGCAACAATTCAGCCACATCTTCAACAACATCCAGGACTTTCTCAGGCACTCACTTAAACCTTCTAAATGCCTGCAGAAACATTTTAGTTTGTTGCACATCCCTTCCAAGCACCGGAAGCGACAACGCTTGTGAGGAACTGGGAGTTCCTCCAAGAGCTAGAACTCAGGAACAGGATGATGACAGAGAACCCTTCGCTTTGTAGCAGCCAGGAGATTCTGTTTGGCCTTTCAGGAGCTAAATAAGAGGTTGGATGCAAGGTTACAGTTTTGCTTTAATGTTAAATTTTATCGACAGGTATCAGCTGCTATCAAAGACTAAGATGTGGACAGGCTGGGGTATTTTGTAACTTGAGGAAGGAAAAGCATTCATCATGTCCAAAACCTACAGCCACACTTACTTTAGACCAACTCCCCCAATGTGTTTTTATTGTTAAAACTCTGTCTACTAAAGCTTCATTGTCCCTACAGTCCAGCAATAAAGACCAAATACTTGCAGTAAAAAGTTAGAGATCTAGATTTGTGATTACTTTACAGCTTTGCAACAGGGGTAAAAAAAAACCCCAAAAAATATAACCTGTAAAGTTAATCTTTCCTATCCATCTATAGGAGGTTTTCCATGGGGAAATGGCTGAATTTTAAGGCATGTGAGTGAATGGTGCAAAAACAGGGTAGAGAAGCTGAAGTGTGAAGATCCTAGAAATCTACCCTATACCTAGTATATAATTTCCAAATTGCTGAAATAATGGTATCTCAGTTAAGGAGCACAGACATGATACACACATTACTGGGGAAGTTGGGGATCAAGAAATTCTAGCCTGCTGCAGTACAGATGGATGTCACAGATAGTAAAACTCCTACATGCTCCACTTCTTAATTATTATCGAAAGAGTTATTAAAACATAAAAAAAAAAGCTTCAGTTGCTAAAGCCTTGAAGTAGGTTAAATGAAATTAAAGGTTTCTATTTTCATGGGATTCAAGCTGGTTTCGATTACAAGCTCGCTACCAACCAGTGTATCTCTGCAATTAGCCACACTTTAAACTCCACTCGGGGAAGTCTTTTCGAGGACCCACGAGGGCTGCGAGCCTCTTCCCAGGGCACAGGCGAAGGAAGCGCTGATGGAGCGCTCCCAGCGCACGGACAGCGGAGCCGGGGCTGCGGGCACGGCCCATCCCGGCTCTCCCCTCTCTCCCACGCTCCCTCCTCTGAGCGGGAGAGGCACTCGTGGCCTTTCCTGCCGGCCCATTCTCCTGCCCGGGGGAGCCGCCGGGCGCTGCGACCGCGGGCAGCCGGAGCCGCCGGGCAGGCAGGGCCGGGG
>VZTJ01006365.1:564190-604052 GCA_013397795.1 Orthonyx spaldingii | reverse complement strand
CCCCCCCGGGCGCCGCGCGGAGGGCCGCGCGCTCCCCCCTCACACCCACACTCTCCTGCCGCCGCCGGCGCGAGGCCGGGGAGCGGTGGAGCGGCTCCTGCGCCGCCGCCCGGGAGGGGCCGGGCGCGTCCCCACGGTGTCCCCGTGTGTCCCCGAGCGTGCCCCGATGCGTGTCCCTGTCCCTATGTGTGCCCGTGTCCCAGACGCTGGGTGCTGCCATCACAAGCCCGCGCGGGTCCAAAGCAGCCCAGATCTCCAGACCCGGCCGAGGCTCTGGAAAGCCACCCCGGCCCTAAGAGCACGATCGCACCGGGGCACAGCAGCAGCACCGCGGGACGTGGAGCAGCCTGAGCCCGCGGGGCAAATGCGGTCGGACTCCGTGCCAATGGCAAAGAATCATGGAATCGAGGAGTCATGGAATCACCAAGGCTGGAAGAGGCCTTTGGGACCATCAAGCCCAGCCGCCAACCCAGCACTGCCGCTGTAACCCCCAAAGCGCTGAGCTCAATGTCGCTCTCATCAGATTGCTATTGACAGGCGCCGTATTTGTGTGCAGAAGTCACTGCGCTCCACTTGCCACACCGTTTGTTACCAAACGGTGCAACGTGATGCCCTGGTGCAGTGGTGCCATGATGCCGTGCCCTGCCACCATATCCATTGGTTTCACAACTAAATATTGCACAGATGGACATGCATCAGCTGGAAAAAAAAAAAAGAAAAGGCATTTAAAAGTTAGGAAACACCCTATATAAACTTGTGCAACCTGTACTATCCAGATTACTGTACAAATAAGGTATTATATGAGAATTGTTGTAAGCACAGTCTTGGCTTGTGCAAGGGCAGGTTGGTTTTTCCGAATGGTTTCTGCCTGACCCAGGCCATGAGAATGGGAGCTCTGTTCAGATCCTCCACAACAACTCAGTGATTATTTTGTGCTTATTTTTAGATGTGTATTCTCATTATTTATCTACTCCATACTAGTTACACCCGGTACCTAGGTACTTCTTGACAGAGTACTTAGAATCACATAACTGTAAACTCTGTACCATAACTGTTGAGTGGACGGTTTTTCACAGACTTGGAAAACACCTGCTTACTGAAGCTGAGACTTCATCCCATCATCAGCCATATAGGAAAACCAACTCAGACAGGGCAAAGGTTTGAGTCCAAATCTCCCACAGTCCTGCTGGAAGGTTTTACTGCTTTGTTGTACCCTGTTACACACCAAGGGTTCCTTTTTTGTTGTGTTGAAATTCTGACATAGGGTAGGCAGCCCTATTGACTACAGGGATGAGGCTTTCCCATTTCAGATTCCCAAGAAGAGAAGAGTCCATTGCAGCACAGACACAGAATTGCAGTCAGCGCACATGAACTGTTAAGAAAATATATATATTTTTAAATCTCTAGTTGGTATATGCAAATTAAAGTTTCTCAGATTACTACAGCAGTTAAATGTAGGTGCATTTTTCAGAAGCTGCTTAGTAAAATGTGGCACCAAATGGAAGTCACGAGGAATATCCCAGCAATATTTCAGTGTGGCAGCAACAGTGTAGTTTGTCCAGTCTCATTTCTGAAAACCTCTAAAAAATGGTGGAGGTTTAAACCTTGTCTCTAATAAATACCATATCCTCTGATCATTGTTGTAGTTCATTAATGTCAAGTTATAATGCAGTGGCAGTGGATTAACTGATGCCCTCAGTATAAATGGTTGATGATGATAATAATAATAATAATAATAATAATAATAATAATAATAATAATAATGCAATTGGTATCAGAACACGGCAAAGTATCACAAAATTATTTCAGATGCTGTCAGAACATAAAATAAAGTATTCTGAGCACACTGCCATGGGTTTGTGTTGACCGTCAGTGCAAGATAGGGCTCTGTCGTGTGAGCTCTAAACTCCAGCCTGCTACAATGTGCTTTTATCTGCCTGGATCAGATCACTGCATGAGGACAAAATGTCTTGACAAAGCAGGGTACCACAGTGATGCAGCAGGAGTTCTCAATGCTGTACCACTTCTTCAGGATCCCAAGAGCCGCAGAAATCATGGAAATACTGTTAGAGATGATGATCAGATTTTTTTTCAAGATTACTCCTTTAAAGTCACAATTAATTTATCCCTTCTAAATTATTTCTTGTCAGGAAAACATCATAGTGACATAGTATCATGATGCATTTGCATTTTAATGTAGTAACATATGGCTACTTCTCAAAGAACCTACCAAACTGGTTTTTCAAGGCAGCATTGTGAATTTTTCATCACAGGAAAGAGAAGATATCAACACCAATGTGGCCTAGTCTGGGAAAGCTGAATAAATTATTAAGAAAAACCAAATCAAAGCTGTTTGAAACTCTGTTACCCAACACAAAGGGATAGCGTGACACAATGTTATGGAAATCTATGGGTAAATAACTGCAAGTGCTTGCAAAGTGAAATCTTGATTTGTTACCCATGAGAGTGAGACAAACACCTAAATGCTCACTATCGGGGGAGGGGGGGGGGAAAGAGATTCGGGTCCTATGTTTAAATTGATCCACTTCTCTAAGCAATGCTAGCAAGTTACTTAGTTCACAGGAACCTTTTACAGCTTTCCAGATTGCTTCATTACACCTCTCTAATTTTAAGCAAGCCCAATAGTTGTAAAAATTTTGTGTCTTTTATTGACCAGCTCATAGGAATCTTTCATTTTACATCCCCTGCCTGGACTAGGTTCCCCAATCTCCTTGCTTTGGTGGCTGAAGGAGGTGTCACTGGCAGAAGTGTGAGAGGACGAGTGCCAGACCCAAACCACCTTTTATCAGTAGCAGTTACAGCCATGCTACAGGAGCACAGTGTTCATACAGAAACTTTGTTTCTCTGTGCATAACTTCATCACTTTATACAAATATATACCTATTTACCTATATATACACTACATAGCTCAGAAATAGAACTGTTTTTATGCAAAGCATGGTGGCGTTTCTTTTTTTCAGTCAGCTGCAGGCACACCATGAAGAGCTTTGCATAAAGCAAAGCACGTATTTACCATGGTCTAGCTACTTGTGAAGGCTGCAGGGATGCTCACTTCAATTCCTTACTAAATGCAACCCATTTAATTAAAAGATTATTCAAGAGAAATGTCACTTTCTGTGCTGCCAGAAGAAAGGGCACAGGCAGATTCTGTTCACCAAGCTTAGACTCCTGTAATATTTTATTTGTACTTACGCTGGAAGGGGCTAACAGCCATATGGAAAGAAGGTGTTTATAAAGGATGTATTTGGGACGTAATGAGCATTAACAGCTCTTATGCTCAAGCCACAGTGCATTCCAGGCACAGTAATATAGGTGGGAATTTGCAAACTTACTGCTCTACGGGCTGCAATGTGAAAGAAACAGTCCTACAGAAACTCAAAACCTGTCTGGTATGAGCAGTAACTAACACAGTTAAAGCTTATTTGGTTTCTAATTTGAGGTACTACGGGCCAAAGATAAGGGTCTGACCAAAACTAGTTAAACCAGTTTAAGAAAGGTCCAGGAACTTATTTTTAGCTGTGGATTAAAGCTAGTTAGTGCATTTAAAGGCATCTTTGGATACAAAAGAGAGCAAACACCTCATGAGAGGACACTTGTGGTTTTACTCTCCAAAGAGCCGATACAGTTTTTTGTCAAGTGTCTCTTTTGGTTTTTACTAATGAATTAACTGATTAAGGATACTTATTTGGTGATCTGAGTGGGTTTTAAACTCAATCCTGAATATACTGTACATTAGATGTCTGTGTACAAACAGGATGATAACAAATATTGTTTGCAATTGAATGCATTCTACTACCTTTTCTGTATTTTCCATCATAATGTGCTTGTTCTTTGGGGTTTGGGAGCAGCTGTTAGGATTGCAATGTATATTCAGTAGAGATTACTGACTCATAGAATGGAATGGGACTCTGGAGATTGTCTAATCCACCCTCCCTGCCCGCCGCAGGGCCACCTAGAGCAGGTTCATCGGGGCTGTGTCTAGCTGGGCTTTGAGCATCCAAGGACAGAAACTCTACACCCACTCAGGGCAACCTGTGCCAGTTTTTGACCTCCTTTGCAACAATAAAAAATGGGTTTTTTTCTTTTGTTTAAGTGGAAATTTCATATTTCTCTTTGTAGCCTCCTGTCCCATCACTGGACACTGCTGAGAAAAGTGTGTCTGTCTCTGCTTTCCCCTGCCCAGGTACTTATACACACAGCTCACAGTCAGTGCTGGCCACCTGCATCCCCAGGGCCTTTCCCACAAAGCTGCTCTCCACACACTTGGTCCCCAGTCTGTTCTGGTGCTTTGGGTTTTCCTCCCCAGTGCAGGGCTTTGCATTTCCTTTGTTGAACTTCACGAGGTTCCTGTTGGCTGATTGTTATCTTTTCCTGCATGACTACACACAAACATTATTTCTACTTTCACATCCTTGCCACGTCACTTAAAAGCAGCAGAAATACTTGCCATGAGATCTGAGCATGAAACTCAATTTCACATTCCTTGTTTTGAAAAAACTAATCAAAACACCTGTTAACTTCACTGGCCACTATGCTAAATCCTGTCAGCTTAATATTAGTGATATTTATGTTTGAAGTTTCCCCTCTTTTATTGAAAAAGCAGTTGCCTTTTGGCATATCAATACACTTAATTATAGTTTAGTACACTGAGTATATTGATAAATGTGTGGGTGATAGAAACAGTTACTAGGAAAGGCTGACATCCATGAGGAGTAGAAGAGTGACAGAAGTTTAGTTATAACTTGATCATGTGAGGCTTGGCTCATCTCTTAATTTAAAATGGGGCTGTCTGGGTCATATGAAAAATAAAACAGTTTATAAAGAACAAATTTTTGTACAGGGTAGACTCCTTGAAAGAAACCAGATATTAAAGATGTGAAAGTTGTTGCTCAATTAGAAACAGCAGACTGGCTGAAACAAAATATAAGAGAGGTAGCTCTGTGAGGAAGAGAGAATTAAAGGGAACTGAATGGGCTCATGGTGCTCAGCTGTCCCAGCCACGGGGTCACAGAAATCCCTTTGTGAAATGACTGAGTTTGATTTTTAACACAGCTGTCCGTTGCTTCTTCTAACCTTCTTTTAATTGTCCTTCAATCTTCAGTCTAAATACATTTGCCAATATACACCTTTGTTTCTCTGCCAGCATTTGCCTTTTTAGCCAACAAACCACTCCTGCAGTGATACACTTGTAGAGAGCAATCTTATCCCATTTCAGCTCTCATTTTACAGGGCTAGAAGAGCCATGATCTGCAAGTTTTCTCTTGTGTAGAGAATCTCTTTCTTATCCTTTCCAGGTGCCCATCTTTTCATGTTTTTCAGATTAAATTCATAATATTATACAGTATTCCAGATAAAGTTTTACTGAGATGTTACGCAGCAATAGTATTTTCATACCTCTACTGAAAACAGGTCTCTTGATGGCAACTTGGGTTTATATTTTTTTTTGGTCATGTCAGCAGTTCATAAAAAGTGTGATTTTGAAGAGTATGTTTTGGGTTCCTCTTCTGGCATGTCAAACTGAGGTTCTAGCATATAGGGGTGCTGTTTGTTCCCAAGCACAAAACTACACATTTGTATATAAATAAATTGCTTCTCATTTCTAGAAGTCTAGGCTATAGGCTCTTTTAGTGTTAATTCTAATTGGTAGTCATTATTTATTTGTGTTAATGATGTTTCTTCACTTTATCAGTGAATTTTCATTATCATGTATCCACTCATCTACATTACTTGTAGCTATTTCCTTTTATGTGAGCTCATTTCATGCTTCACTTTGCCTCTTTATTATATTTATTAGTTTTCCTTATCAAAATGTTGAAATCTGCTTCTTTCTTTTGCTTAGTAACCACATAATACACCTCAAGGTTTAATACCTTTGAATTCATGGTCAGTTCTCCCTCCTATTTCTCTTTTACTTACCCTTTTCTTGCACAAGCTTCAAAATTTGCCCTCAAGCATTGATGATACACAATCACATCTGGCTCGTAAAAACAAGGGTGATCATTTCTCCCTCTGTGTAACTGTATAAACTTTACAAGTTTGTTATTGTTCACAATGATTGCTTCACAATTTTTCCTGTTGTTTTATTAAACAGTTTAATGATATACTTTAATATAAGCGGAACATCCTGTCTCAATGGTGATTTCTCCAAAACATTTGTCTTGAGCTTTCTGATTTCATAGGTTCAAAGTTACTAATGTATTTCTTATGTTTGCTCTGTTCAGAGGAAATAATTTAATTCCTTCACCTGTGAAATAATCCCTTCCTCAGACATAATCACTGTTTCAAAACTTTGCAGTTTGTCGTTGGTTATTGTACCTTTTTTCCTTTTGGTAATGTTGCATTATAGTCATTGCTACTTGCATGACAGGGGCAGAGCAGAAGCCGGGAGCAATTGGTGTTGAGCGTCGTCTTTGTCAATGGAAGATGCAGAAGCGAGAACAGGGCACACTTCTGCTGCCTGGGGTCTCCATCCCCACAGTGACCATGCTCTCAGGAATGGGTTGCAGTCCTGGAAGAACTGGGACAGAGTAGTGTGTGCCTTTATCAGATGAGAGGGATGGCTGAAGCCAGGTTCTGCAGATGATGATCCATGCCACAGTGATGAGTTACCTCCACACCACTGCTGGCACACTGACCTCAGGGACTGTGTCTGCTGAGAAGCCTCCTGTGGGTGTCTGCAGCAGGGCAATCCAGGGTCCAAGAGACCAGCAAAGGAGAAAGAGAGCAGAGAATTGAGAGCCCTTGTTTTTTGCAGCCTGTATTGAATGGAAGTGGGTGAAGACATAATCCTGTTTGTTCAGCTGAGCCCAGGAACAGACTGGGTGAGGCCTGTGAGTGCAGACAAGGTATATTGCAACTGCTGGCCACCACTTTGCTCATGCAATGCTAGCTCTGAGAGTCATCCTTTGGGACCAGGAATGTTACTTCTCTGCAGTCCTGAACTAATTGCTGTTGCTAATTGCCCCGTGCTTTCCATCCTAGAGTCATTTTTAAAAGTATTACATTTATTTTGGTTTTACTCAGGTTATACAAGGAGCTGCTGATCCTGGTTGTGGTAAGGAGAAAATTAAAGACAAGTCTCTTGCAGAGTTTTTTGTGGTTTTCTGTGTTTTCTGAACTTGGAAAGATAGCCAACATGGCAAAAGCAAGTAGATAAAGAGCCAAGAAAGAAAAGTAATTAGAGAGGGAGAAAGGCAACCGAAAGTAGGGCAGGGATGGATTTCAGACACAAAGATGTGTAGATGGATGAGGAAGAGCTGAAGACTGGCCATCAACAGCAAACTGAGTTGTAAAAATGACACTTGACTCTTGAATCAGTTTGTAATGTGCCTTTGACTTTTCAGACTATGGAGATGGAGAAGGTGTTTAGAAAAGCCACCAGGCATGCAAATGGAGAATCATGTAAGCTTTCCTTTATTTTGAGTGTGAATCCTTGAGTGGATGAGGAAAATACATGTCTTTTCTCAGTGCTGCACTGTAACACTCACATGATGTAGTTATCTACTGAACAAAGTTTTGTTATTCTTCATCAAGGTTTCCAAGCTGCCGTAGCACAAACAGGCCATAAGAAACAGCCTCAGACTCATGGCAAATTCCAACTTCAACAGGTGAATGAGAACAAGATCCCTGCTGAAGATACCAGGTTGTAACACACATTAAAGTATGGAAAAATGCAAATCCTGTCTTAGGAAACTACATCCTGATAAAGCAAATGTTGTGCTGAAGTGATTTCTACTGATCCTGTGAAGGGGTTACTCTGCCAGCATCTCTGGCCAGAGCCTGGAAACTGTCCCTAAAGAGCTGCAGCAGATATAGCAGCACAAAGAAGAAAGGATCAGTTTGGTGTATGCTTACCTTCTGGCTCTTAGGTGCTGTCCCAGGATCCAGTCTGAGATTTTTTTTTTTATTTTATTTACTTTATTTATTATCTAGAATCTCATGTGAGTCATTAAGTGATATGACCTGGAATGTGATTTGAAATTTAAAATTAGTGAAATAGAGGTAGCAGTAGGAGAAATACCACATTTAGAAACTGTGGAACTTTTTTACTTAAGGAGACCCACAAGTCAGCAAGAGCAAAGCAAGATACTGAGTGCCCACAAACAGGATTAGTATCTGCAATTAACTCATCTGTGGCATGTTCTTTTGTCTGCATTTTACTTTATGCCTTTGGTTGTACAGAGCAGGGACTACATATGGTTTAAGATGCTATTGCAATTCCAATGTGATATTTGACATTCATTTAGAGCCATCCACCTTAGTGCCATTTGCAGCTTCCAGATAATTTATTGATGACATGTGAGTAGCACTGGAAGACAGGAGTTGAATGTCAAGGACAGCAACACCCTGCCTTTGTTTCTTATAGTCTGCTTCCTTAAGCATCTGCTATTGGCCACACTTAGAGTAGCATTGAGAAAAGAAAATATTGGCTCATTTGGCAGTCGTTATCTTCACTAATATCCTGAGCAGATTTACAGGAGTTGAGCAATGTAATCTGTTTATGGTACACGGTTGCAAGATGCCACTGATGCTGAGACACCTCTGTTAAGATTAATATCTCATCAAGCAATGAACTATATGAATTTTAACACTGGAAAATGCTTTGTTCAGATAGGTTATGCTCAGCTGAGCCACTGTTAGAGAGCTGCTTAATTTCACCTTAGCATTATCCATATTAGAACAGAAAATAATATTTTTGGCCACACAGTAATTTTAGACTCCACCAAGTGCACTGTTGTAACACTCGCTGCCATGAAATTAACTTTTTAAGACACTTGAATTTACAGTCTGCGATTTAATTGCAGCTGTAATATCACTATGATATTGCTGCAACCTCCAACGGGACTTGACAACTAAGGCAGAGTAATCAGGTCTCCAGGGTGCCAAGGATGCAGCCTTTTGGTGCAGAATTTAAGGATATATTGGACATTTGTCAAGGGTTTCTGGTCCCACCATTCAGTCCTAAGCAGACAGCAGGATGTCCAGAAATCCCAAACCCTGTAACAAGCACACAGTAGCTATGGCACTTCCCAGAAGAGTCAAATCTAATGTGCTTTCACTGTAGCTGTGGTTTGCAAATGCACAACAAATCCATCAAACTCCATGGGAGTTGGAGTTTAAAAAAATGCATGATTTGCCCATAAAAAATATGTAGGGGTACTCTACTGCAGCCTGAGTGTGTCAGGCTCGCTGTTTTGGCACTAATTCAATGGATCTATACCAGCACACAAATATCCCCCACCTAAGAATATCAGCCCAAATGCAGTAGCCCTGACTCCAACAGAAGGACTCAGCAGTAACTCTGAGCTGTGTTCTCATTTTGGAGCAGCCTAAATATGCAGTAATCTGGCCATTAAGGCACTGACCGTGGTGTTGACAGGCCTGATTTCAGTCCCCAGCCTGGCTGATGAGTGGCTTTAGTGTTAATTCTTTCTCCCATTGTCCAGGAGAGTGACCTTGACAGCAGGCTGCCCAACCCGGAGCGCCGTTTTTCTGGAATCTCTTACTTGCACCATTTTTCTCTATATAATAAATATTTCAGAGCAGCGGTGGGGATGAGAGACGGAGTGTGGATTAGAAAACACTTCTCTCCTTCTGACTAGGATTCCCCTAAGGGAGAAAACCAATCCCACTCTCCTAAGGAGAGAAGCACCTCTCTACTGTTTGAGGTGTCAATGACATTTATCTCTGTTCTTGGCAGGATCAGCCAGTGGGATTAAAGTTGAGTGCATGGTTTAGAGAGCCAGGGTTTGCAATCAGGAGTTGAGGCAGTCAGACACCTGCAAGCCAACACTTTTGTAAACCTTATTCAGATCGATTTGGTGAGCTTTGAGGCTCAACAGTAGAAGAAATCAAACTGGGCATTTCTTCTGTGAGACACTTTAATAGCTGCTCTTATTTCACAGTGGGTCAGGATCTCTGGTCTTTGGCCATACTGGAATTTAATTTTTTTTCCTTTTTCTTTACTCCTGCTTAACTCAAAACAGTTTTTTTCCAAAACTATTATGGCATAAAAAATTATTTTGTACTTGAGTTTATTCTGTCAAATCCTGGTTTCCCCGACATTTTATCAGCTGCATTCATCTTAACTATGCCCATTAGTTAAACATCTTTGTATTTCTTGGTGTTTCATGAAAATGAAAGCTGTAGCACTTGGATCCAGTAATTTTGTATGAAGTCCATTTGGTAGATAGAATGCGAAATAAATCAAGTTTTCATCTTGTCTTAAAAAGGCTAAAGATTTTCTTTCATTTCCTCCATGTCCCATTCCTATCTCCTCATTCCTTTGTCTTCTATTTGTCTTACCAGACTGGGTGCTACAATTTCTTGGATTCTTTTAGAATCACAGAAAAATTTTAGTTGGAAGTGATGTTATCTAGTCTGACCCCCACTGAAAGCAGAGGCAACTCCAAGGCTTGACCAACTTCAAAAAAATCTGCTTTCTCTGGCTGCAAACCCTCCTCCTTCTGCTACTCTAATTTACACTGATCTCATCTATTGTTTCTGTAAATGTTAAGGGATGATAAAGGAGCTGTTTTGGAATTTACTAGACACACTGTAAGCACAGTACCTGAGTTGTTTGTTCTTTGCCTCAGTGTGTAGGTGGTGAGCTCTGATGAGCTTGTGTGAGCAGACTTGTGTACAACCACACCACTGTGAGCTCTGTCACTTCTAAGCCCTCTGTTCCAATGCAGGTAAGAGCATGCAGCACTAATTTGGGGCAAAATACATTACAGAGATATTGAAATGAATACTCAATACAAGCATTACAAAACAAGAAAGTTCAGAAAAAGAAGAACCAACTATGTCAGGATAGAGCTGTCAGTGTTCTGACACCAGACAGAAATAGTGAGAGTGGCACTAAAGACACTTCAGGGTTTGTGATCTCTGGTTAAATTTCATGGAGTAGCAGGAAATGCCTCTGTCTGTTACACCACTGGCAGGGGCAAGATAAGGATGCAGACAGTTCTCAAAGCATGGCAGCAGCACTGACCTGGTGGCTTTTTTGCCGGGGTCAAAAGCTTGTCAGAGTTAGGAGACCATCAGGGAGCCACAGGCAGAACAATGTCCACTTCTTCCCCTTAGCAATGCCATTAAATGGAACTGTGCCTCCAGTGTGAGGCCCAGGCAGCATCGTGCTCTTCTTGCCCTCCCTCTTAGAGCCCTTTCCCCTCTCCAGGGCTGTCCCTGTCCCCTGGAGGTGCCTGCTTAGGGCCTGGCTGTGTGTGGGCAGTGCACAGAGACCCCTGGGCAGGCTGCAGCAGGGGGACAGACACGTGTGCCAGGAGAGTGCAGAGCCATTCAGCTTGAACTACAGTATGTTCTGGACCACCTGGCAAGCTGAAAAAGCCCTATCTCTCATCACCCAGCTAATTAGTGTGAGTGCAGTGCCGTGAGGGTGCAGCGACACCGACTCCAGTGCTGGGGTGAGCGCCGCTGGCCAGGCTATCTGATAGCTCAGCACTGCTGCAGGCACACCCACAGTTACCTTCTGAGGGATGCTGCCCTAATTATCTCTCCTCACCATTTTTAACTTGTCAAAGCAGCACCTTTTTTCTGGAAGTCTGAAAAAAACACTCTTGTCTGTCTTTTAATTGCAAATGTTGCAGCAAAACCAATCAAGAGTTGTACTGCCAAAAGCCTGTGCTCTGGACAAATTCACATTTTCTCTTCAGCATGACAGAATCTAGAAAAAGATCAGGTAACAGAGTTCAGACATACTGGAGCTAAGAAACAGTGCTAGGCTTTCCCCACTGATCAAACTGCTGAACATACAGAGGGTTTGGCTGATTCTCAGTATTTCTATCCATGTGTAGATTGATGGTCTGGGAAGGCCTTTGGGCTCTCAAATACAGATGTGAGACTGCAGCTTCTCTGTCGGTGCTGCCAGTGGGCAGGAACCCTGAGCTCCACCACAGTGCACATCTTCATAGCCATGGCTTTTCCCTCACGTGTCTGTTAAGGTTTTCCTTCCTACATATAAGTCCTTTCTAGATTTTTTTTTTGCTAATTTCCACTTGTCCAGAACAGCCTATTTCCACTCTCATGTACCCAAGACTGTACAAAGATATAAAGAGAAAACCTGTGTTTATTCTTCTNGGCCTTTGGGCTCTCAAATACAGACGTGAGACTGCAGCACTCATTATCTTCTCTATGCAGGATCAGAGTGGGCAGGAACCCTGAGCTCCACCACAGTGCACATCTTCAGGACTTCTGAAACAATAGCCATGGCTTTTCCCTCACGTGTCTGTTAAGGTTTTCCTTCCTACATATAAGTCCATTCTAGATTTTTTTTTTTTGCTAATTTCCACTTGTCCAGAACAGCCTATTTCCACTCTCATGTACCCAAGACTGTACAAAGATATAAAGAGAAAACCTGTGTTTATTCTTCTTCCTTTGTTTGAACATGTAAGACCATCTTTTCACATGATAGAACTGATTTTTAACCCTGCTCTAATGCAAAAGACTTAAGAGTTTCTGTTAGATGGCTTCAGCTTCATCAAGCTGAGAATTATTTCTGTGTTGGCTAGGGGTTTTTTCATTTTGGCTTTCACCTATCATATGCAACATACAATTTTATCCATCTTCTCTTTCATGGAGCTCTTTAATTTCCTTTTGGGACAACTTTCAGTTGCTCTTTATCCCAGCCATCACAGTATTTCTTCATGAGTGCTCTGTGTTCCCATCCAGTCAAAGGTGCTATTGCTTGTTGGTTTTATGATACTTTTGGGCCCACTAATCTTGCTTATAATTTATGTTTGGGGCCACAGCTAATTTCTTCATCAAATGTATTTGGTTTTGAGGTTCTGCAAGGGTTTATCCTGTCACAGGACATTCATTTCAGAAGGCCTGCTTTGCTGGGCCTAGCTATAATCACCCTTTTGGTTAGTCCCTGCTGCATTAGTAGCTTTGATACTGCAGGCTACTGTGTTTGATGAGTGCAGCCTTATCCTTTAGTTCTGAGTCAGCCTCACTTGGCAGAATTTACCAGATTACCCAAATGAGCAACCCTCACAACCTCATTTACTCCAGTTTCTGGAATAATCTCACCATACCCCTTGTCCTTTCCTGAGCTGCTATCCTCAGTTTCTCTGGGATGTTATTTCAGAGCTCTGGCTATCTGAACTTCATAGATTCTTACATACTGGAGGCTGATTATCCCAGAGCTTTCTCCAGAATACTGTATTGTTTATAAACCCACTTCATTTGCAGCTCCTGAACCCTTTTTGATTGTGGTTTCCTCATGACAGGCAATACGGTGCTTCTGGGATTCAGGGTCTGTCTTTTTTATCCCCTCTTTCTACTGCCTAGACAGTGGTGGAAGACATGTGCTCAGATGCAATTTAAAGTTATATAATCCCAGCTGAATGCTGAAGAGTTATCTTTCAAGTAATAAAAGATTCATTTGCTCCTGCAGACATTTTAAAACACATTAGAGAAGCATTTATACTGATTTTCCCATTTCTTAAAACTTGTGTTTAGAAAACTCACATCTGGATCATATTTACTCTGATGGCTTCTTTTAAAACTTTGACAGTGATGGCTCACCTGTGTGAAATGAAAATGCTGTGGTTTGAAACTGATTGTGATAGTGATAATTTGATTTGAAAATATAAAACTATTGTTGGAATACTTCAGATGGCTGCTGATGTTAAATAAAGAACTACTGCCTTGAGACAGAGAATCCTGTTCTTTGAGTGTGACAGATCTCTCAGAAAGCTGTTACTTGGCAATCTTTGGAAAATATTAAAGAGATAACCTTGGGTGATCCCAGTAATTTTGTTGATAGAAATATCTCATAAAACACAGAAGAAAATTCATCACTGCTGAGTGGCATTCTCTAGAAGCAAAACATTTCTTTAGTAATTCTTAACAAACAAACAAAAAAAAAAAGCTCAATAAAATACCTGATCTAATTTTCTTGTAAAATCCATGGACACTGTCATTAAGGAAAGTTAGGAAAATGCCATGGGCCAGTATGTATTTTCTTGCTTATGCTCATGTGATGGAATCCTCGTAGTCCACTCTGAGGGAAGTATAGAGAAGTTGATTCTAGGTGTGAGGAAGAAAACTCAGAAATTCTCAGTGTTGCCAGGTACAAAAGGAAGATGTGCAAATGTAACTTTGCCACAGAGTGCCCTGGGGAGAACAATTGATACAGGAAGCTCTAAACAATAAGTGAGCCCACAAAGTTACTGGAATTTGTTATTTTTTTGGATATTTCAAGTTGTTCTGTGAGGATAAGGAAGTTTTTGGTTCACGGAATGTTTCCTCTGTGTTTAAGACCTTCCATGAGGGAAGAAGTGACAACGTTAGGGAGGACTCAGATTCTTATTTTCCTGGCAGGCTTGAAATGTTAGAAAATAAGAGTAAGCTGACTACTTCTGCCAGGAAGAGAAAGATAAATATCAAAACTGAGTCAGAAATGATCCTATATGCCACATCCAAAGCCATGTTCCAGAGTCAAAACTGAACAGCAAGAGCCAAATGTACATTTGGAACTTCACTAAGATTTGCTCACACTATGCTACAACTCAGCTCTTTGCTTTCTGATATCTGGAAGTACATTTTCGTATTAAGAGCTGCAGACATAATTTCATAACTGGAGGGATGATGGCATGTGACTTTCAGGTCCCCAAGACACATGAAGTGAAATCAGGCTCAGAATGAACAGTTTTACTCCACAGATCCCTTTGTGCTGTGCCATGGCACTGGCTGATACAAACCAGGCCACAGTCACAGATATGTGTGTGTGTTTGTGTATGTACAATCACACTTGCCATCTCTGCTCATCAAATAGTGAAGACTGAATACTCATGAGGACATAAGTGAAAAATCATGAAATTCCTTCTCAGAGTGTGCTGGTTTGCACACATTGCAGGAATGGGCTGGACTCCTCAAGGCTGAGACAGGATCACGGGTTGAGAAGAGTGTACTTCATTCCAACATACCTGCTTGCAAATATTTACCCCTTCTATATATTTGGCTCCTTAGACTCAACAACATGAGGTCAATATTTCAGTTTTACTGGTAATGAAGCTCAGGTACAGGAAAATTTCACAGCTGAAGGCTAAGCAGCCTGGGAAGAATAAGGTTCAGGCTGCTAAACCCACAGTTGCTGCTCCTTTCTAAGCCAAGTTGCATCTGACTCTGCCCTGCATACATATAAAAATGTTATGGCATTAGGTTTATCTAAAGGCTTCAGTAAATGTAGCCAGGACTCCTGAAAAGCTGAAAACATGGAAAGGCTGCAGCTCAAAGTCCTACAGCTTGGGAGAGAAGATGCATGTAGAAGAAAGAAATATGTATAGCATACTTATTCAAGAATTTTAGTGGTTTAAGGACTGTTCTGTAGAGGTAGTGGGGCATTTGAGTTGGTTCTGCTCTGTGGGATCAAAACTGACCCTGTGTGTCCTCTCACACAAGATGTGGAGGTTTTTTGCCTCAGTCTGAGAGGTGATTCTTTGTGAAAATCTCCCAGCAAACAGTGACAGTGCTGGGCAGGTTTTGTCCAGAGAGCAGAAAAGTAGCTTTAAAATCAGTTTTCTTTAATTAATTCTGCTCCATCAAATTTATTATGGACAAGAAGTTGTATGCTTCATAAAACCATCCACATAAGGGAATATCATGTCATATTTGTGATGAGCTACTCACAAGCAGAGCAAAGTGTATGTGTGGGATTGTTACTGATGAAAACCTCAATGTTAATGACAATAAATGATGCTCTGTACTACGTACTGATCCTAGAAAATATAAACCAATGAAACGGATACATGAATATTTGTGTGAGTCATGCTAAACTAAGGTTATGCTTCTCAAGGAAACGATGAAGTTCATTCTTAGAAAGAAGAAAAGAAATGTCTTTCAACTCACAAAGCTGACTCAGAAAATGACTATGCATTCCATAAAGCATGTTCATACAACTCCTAACATGGTTTACAGGCCTCAGCTCCTTCTTTCCCACTGCCTTCAAACTACCTTGTTAGCCTAACAGCAGTTAACTGCCAGAAACTGCCCCTGGCAACATGAACCACCTGCCTTGCCCTAGAGAAAGGTGTGCATTTTGCACAATGTGATCCCTCAAGGCAAGGAGCCGGAGGAGCCTCTCTGGCTGGGGTTTGCTGGTTGAGGCTCTCTGTCCGTGTGTGGCAGAGATTCATGGACCCCGTGTTGGCTGTAATTCAGACCTCGGAGTCGTTAATCTTCCTCTGTCTGGGTTCTGGGTGTGAGCTTTGTGCTTGCTCCACACCTGGGCTCTCTGTGCCACGGGTAAGGGGATTGCAGCTCTGGACCTGCTAGTCTGGAGAGCGAGTGCAAAGGTGGCTGCACAGTCAGTCTTCTCCTGTCCTTTCACTCTCACCTCTACTCCCTTTCTCCCTCCCCTCTCCCTCTGCACAGTGCCTGCTTGCTGGATTAGAAATATGTGAGTGCCATCTAACCCTCATGACATCTCTGAGAGTCCCTGCTGCTCAGAGGGCAGGGAGGACACAATGACAGGGGAAACAGTGCAGTAAATGAAACAGAAACCACCTTTAGAGAAACCATGACAGTGGACAAACTCCAGCCTGGAACACAGCAGCAGCCATGCCAGTGGGTACTTTGGAATAATATTCTTAGGAGCAGATTAGAGGCAAATCTGGGAAGCAGCATTTCAGTCATAGAAGTGGTATCTGCCTTTTTTGTTTTTCATGTAGAGAAAACTATTAAAGTATTTCTGAAAGATTAATACAATTACTCTTATGGAGGATACTGCCATATGTTGCATGCTAAAGACATTCCTGTCAAAAACAATCTAATCTGTACCCCTTATTCCTAGTGAAGTTTTCTTTTAAAAATACTTCTTAGTTGATTATATCTGTAATTCTACAGATAAAACTATGTGAGAAGTGGAAATGTTTCAATAGACTTTTACCTTCCATTTGATTTTTCTTTTCAAACAAAGATTCCATGGTAATACCTGCTCCAACATCAAAGCCACTACTGAATATTAATATTGGAGCATGGATTTTCACAATTCTGGAGGCATTGATTTCCTGATACATTTGAATTCTGCAAGATGAAAAAGATTTGTTGTGGTTTTTTAAGGAGATGTCTTTTATGTTTTTAAAAAGCATACAGTTTTTATTGCACCATAACTTTGTCTGGGACTTTGCTGGGAAAGCTTTTACATTTTTACTCTGTTTAGGTGATTTAGTGTTTTGAATTATTGCAGGCAGAAAAAATTAGAGCAAAAATCCAGAGGTTGAACTTGACAATCTTGATCCAGCTGAGGATATCCTATGATGATTATGTGATTCTCTGAAAAGTGACTAATGGAGCAGATCCTAGAGAACAGAAGTTAAATTACTTCTAATGTCAGGTCATGCAGGAAAAGAATTCAATCCTAGAACCACAGGGAACAAATATTCTTGAGCATTCTCTCGGTACAGCTTTATTCACCAACAGTGTCACGTTAAGGTAAGAAGAGCAGCTCTTGAGCCTGGATTTCTGTCAGGGAACAACACTTCATACAGTATATTCTAGAATCTCTCACATTGCCATGCCCAAGTTTCAGCTTTCTTTTCTTTATTAACCAGGGTTAGCGCAAACTGGAGTCTCTCTTGCTTTTGTTCAGTGCATTTGTGTGTTAAAGGTAAAGGGCAAACAATGTCAGCTTTGTGTCATTTACAGCTCTGATCCTGTGCTGTCTGAAAACAAACAGACTCTTTATGTGTGGGAACACTGACAGCCGCAAAGAATTCCACATCCTGATCTTCATCGTGAGCAGTTGGGTGTTCCATTTTACCTAGAACTGGAACAGCTGGTATCAACACAGGCTTAAACTCAATGAAAGGAAGGAAAGGAATAAAGAATGGTGTGTCTCAATAGGGCTTAGTCTAATGTGAGCCTAGAAGGGCAGGAACCAGATGAACCCTGCGTAATTGTCACTACAGGGCAGACAGGACAGAAAAAAAGTTTTGGATGGATATTAAGTAACTACAAAAAGTAGGCAAAGCTACTCATACCCTAAGAGTCAATTTATATTTCAGACTTATCAGCAGGACAGTGCTGGCCTACAAAATCTTCTTTTGTTTCATTTTTAACCAAAATGCTCCTGTGTGTCACAGCTGCATGTGGCAGAGGAACTAGGAAGCAAATGGTGAAATCAAGAGGGCCTCTTACTGAGGAATGACACCTGGGAAGGAATGTGCACAAGTAAGATGACTTGCTTGTTGAAAATAGAAAATAATACAGAAGAATTCACATAATTTATAAATGATGTAAAAACTTGCCTCCTGCTCAGAGACAATGGACATGGTCAGAAATCTCTGAGACGCACGAATCACCTCTACTTTCTGGCATAATACTTGCACTATGTGAAGGAGAATGTTGAGTAGAAATATGCACAAACGACACAGGGAACAGTGATGTTTGTTCTTAGAATAAATAGTTGAGCTTCACTGCTAAATCCTTTTGCCTTTGTTTTCCAGTTTATAATGCTGGATGATCACCCTTTTGGAATGATGTTATTTAACAATAAAGGTATTATTTGACAAATGCTCATTACATGCTTTAAAATATTCAAGAATTCGCACCTTTTTATTAAGTATTGTGTGGTTCTAGTGCTGATTTTCCTAGAATTAAAATCCCTTCCTTAAGCCATCTGGGGGACATCAGTTATCTGAAACTACCATATGGCACACTCATATGCATTCTAGTAAGTGTTTTCCTTGCTCTTTTGAAAATGTTGACAATTTTGACTTTGAGAGAAATCTTTAGCTATTATTCATTAATTATGAGAGTTGTAACAGAAAACTAATAGCACTGTTCAATCTCAACGTGAGAGCACCATCTAGAGACAAAAACCATAAACTGTAGCAAGTTCGGAGCACCCACAATCGCATCAATGCTTTCAATGTGAGAAAGCTTTGAGCAAATAATCTCAGACTTTTCTGCATTTCACATGCAGTGAAGCCATTTGTTTCCATTTTGATCATTTTTGAGGTTTTGCTTTTCCGTAGTTAATATCTGATAGAGGATTACTGGAGTTGCTGGTATCACATGGCTTGACAGCTCTTTTGCACAGGCAAACCATCTGTAATTCCACATAAATTTACTTTAAACTGCAGTGAATTAGAAATAAAGCAAAGCTCCCTGTGATCAGAACTTTGTATTTAGGGAAATTGGACATATTTATGCTCCCCAGAAGATTTTGATTTTTTTCACTGCAAGACATCTTGGGTAATGTGCACCTTGTGAAAAGAATCACAAGAAGATACAATGAGTGTGAGTGAGTGGAAAGTTGTCTCTCTGTACCCCTGGTTTATGGATAGGCAATGAGCCTGCTGTCTCAACCTCTGTCAGAGCCACAAGATTTTGAAGTAATTCCAGATATGCACAACTGTCATGAAAAGACAAATTAGACAGGGACCATAATACAAACTATATGGTTTCTGAGTGCATCAGAAGGATGATTAGATTTCCCTGTTTTCAGCACAAATCCAAACACAGCCCCAGACCAGCCACTGCAAAGAAAATTAACTCTACCCCAGCTGAAATCAGCACAAAGATATGCAACTAAAATTTTATTCTCATTGGAAAACAAGAACTGTCAGGGTATTTGGTTTCTGCATGCCTTGGGTTTTAGGGGGTGTTTTTTATACTGGAGGAACTAAGAAGAAAGTGGAAAAATTAACAAAGATCAATGGCTCTCAAGTCTTCTATATTGGATCAAATTATATAGCTCAAGTCCTAAGACAGTGGAGGAAAAACATCTTCAAAAGTTTGTTAATTGCATGCTTTAAAAGTATGAAAAGTTCTGTTTTCATGAAAGGCATATGATAGTTCTGAATTAGGAACAGTTTGGCACAGTCTGTTTTCAGCCTGAACAGTTCTTTGGAGATAGCTGATTTCTGAGGTTTGGACTGTGTTACTGCATCAGAATACTGATGTAACTGCTGTGGTGTAAGTAAGATACTGTGTGAATCACTATCACTACATCTTCTTGCTACTTACATCTGATTTCTCTCAAATACTTACCTTTTTTTTTCATATAGGTCCAGTTTCTGTTGGGTTTTTTTCTGTCTAGGAATCTGTCACTCTTTGCTCTGCAGCTGATAAGAAATATTCATATGCCTAATTCATGCAGGCCAATATTTGTGGTAGTGACACTAAGCTGGGAGAAGTCAACAGGAAGGTGGTAACATCCTAAAGCATTCTTTCTAAATCTGTAGGAGTTCACCTGTCAACCCTTCAACTGAACAGAGAATTTGGCTACATCACAGTCCAAATTGAGCCTTTGTGCAACCACAGGTCATTGACTTCATCAGGATTACTGCAGGCTTAACTTGGCCCAGTTTCCCTTTGTTATCACAGTGACTGTGGAAAAGTCCTGTCGTACCTGGGCTGCACCAAAAGCAGCGTGGGCAGCAGGGTGAGTGAGGTGATCCCGCTCTGGGGACACCCCACCTGCACTGCTCATCCTGCTCAGGGTCCCCAGCACTGGAAGGACCTGGAGCTGTTGGAGCCAGTCCAGATCAGGCCACCAAGATGGTCAGAGGGATGGAGAACCTCACCTTATGAGGAAAGGCTGAGACAATTGGGATTGTTCAATCGTGAGAAGAGAAGGCTTTGGGGTGACCTCGTTGCAGCCTGCCAGTGCCTGAAGGGAGCCTGCAAGAAAGATGGGGAGAGACTATTTACAGGACACAGGGGAATGGCTTCAAACTGAAAGAGCTTAGATTGGATATCAGGAAGAAAATCTTTACTGTGAGGGTGGTGAGATACCAGAACAGGTTGTCCAGAGAAGCTGTAGCTGCCACATCCATGGAAGTGTTCAGGGTCAGGTTGGAAGGGGCTCTGAGTGACTTGGGATAGTGGAAGATGTCCCTGCCCATGGTAGGGGCCTTGGATTGGAGACCTTTAAAAGTCCCTTTCAACCCAATCCATGCTATGATCCTGTAATTCTATATTCTGTATTATTTGAGTGGCAAATTGTTCAGATTTATTTTTTCTTAGGAATAGGCTTTTTGGCTATCTGTTTTCTTCTCACACACATGAGAGATTTGTTTCTCAATGACATGAACAAGGAATCCCACATTTCTGGTTTCAGTAGCAGAAACAAACTCATTCACTGTGCACCAGCTGGTCCCCTGTACCCAGGAGAGGGCAGCAGTAGTAGAAAAATATCTTCCCAATATATTCAAGAATCGAAGAATATCCATGTAAAGATGATAAGCAATTTCTCCCCAGGATTCTCACCATTCTTTCTCATTACCCCTATCCTTGCTGGAGGTACATGGGACTCTTGTAACTTTTATTGTGGATGTCATCAAAAGAAACAGCCATAGAAAACAAGGTCCCCAGGCCAAACATCAGTTAAACCCTAAGTTCCAGAACTTATCCCTGTAAGAGTTAGAGGAAGGCTCTTAGAAACCCAAGGCCTCCCTAAAATTTCACCAGCTCTGCAGGGGCACTATTTACAGACCCTTTTTTTAATTTAAACTTGTGTGGTTTTGAACAAAATGTGAGTCCGTTGATGATATCAATACACCCACATCAGATATCAGGATTTAATAAAATACTTCCTTTGCTAAGGCTGAGCTTCCTGCTGTGCCTCCCTGCCTCTACAGCATTTAAAGCACTGTCTTTACTAGGGAATGCCTGGTTGCCTCCGAAAACAGAAAGCTGGGAGCTAGGGAATTTGATCTGTAGGCCAGATCCTCCTTCTGAGATCACTGGCACAGAGAACATTTCCCAGCAAGAACGTTAGGACTTTGGGAGCAGTGCTCTCAGAGGAACCTGACACGAGATTCTGTGCTTTTGAAACTGTATCAATTAAAAAAACCAAAAACATCCTGGCAGGCTGGTTTCAAGAATCACTCAGGAAAATTTGGTCCATCAAATTTACACTGAAGGAAGCCACTGCCACTGAACTCTGGGAAGTGTTGCCACAGCTGTTTTGGGTCAGCAAATTTAATTATTCAACATATCATGCACTGTGTGCATACACTGAGCAAACAGAAGAGCACTATAAAGTGCTGCTTCTCCTTGTTGCGTGTGTGATTTGGTGTGATAAATTCAAATGACGCCTCTTCCCGCATAATATTTTGTACTTTTGCTTTGTTTTTCTGGTTCTGAGACAGATATCTAGAGAAATCAGTTAGATGTACAGATATAATGACAAGGTGAGGCAAGGAAAACGCATGTTAGGCAAAAAATGACCTTTGTGATACTTCCATCTCAGCAGATCCGCCCTTGATTGCAAATATTCATGACTAATGGCAGAATTTTAATTATAATGGAACACTTGTTGTTGAGATCCTGCAAATGCATCAGATTTTCAAAAGCTTTTGTATTCGAATGTTTTGCCAGTGCTTGCTGAAACTCCTTGAGCTGCAATAATTTTCTATGAAACTTGCCAAAGCCAACTGGCAGCAAAAAGAATGCATGATAAAAATTCTAAATGAGGTAAACCACTTTGATTAAAAAACTATTTAAATGCACAAGTGTTCCTTACTTTCACATAAATACTTTCTCAGCATCTGGATTCCTTTTCTGATGAAAACAGAAAGTGAGGGGACAAAATCCTTGTGGGGAACTCGTGCATCAGTGGATGATATCTCTTAACATGTGGTATTCTTAGGAATACAGAAATTTCTGAATCAACTCAAGATCCATCTTCTCCATCCACTACTTTTTAGCATGTTGAAATAATCCTGAGAGATAAGTAAAACAGGAATTTCTTTGTTTATATTGGTTATTCTTGCAATGGTTTCCATTTTAATTATTAAGGCAACCAATGTACCTAAAAAAATCTTAGTGTTGTATAACACAGCAAATCACCCCAAGAGCCTTTTTCAAAGAGTGATACAACCTGCTCACTGTCCCCTGGAACAGAAGCTATTTCTATTCAATGTTTTGCTTAGTGTGAACAAAACTAAATATTGAAGATCCTCTACCTATCTTACATAACTTATTTCTTGGCTTATAATTAAGTGCCATTCGAAATGCCTAGTTCAGTTTCCTTCATACAGCTAAAACTTTATTATTTTCAAGCAACCTCTCTCTATATATATCTTTAAACATGATATTTGCTTTGTTTTCCCCCTTGCTTTTTATTTTTCACAGGAAGATGCTGTGTAGCTACCCCAGCCTAGAATCCTTAAAAAAACCAAGCCAATTGCTCAGAAACATGGTGGAAACTGTGATCTGAGTTGTTTGCATGTTTTTCACATGTTTTTTCCCTTTGCTTCAAGAAGGATGAGCCCAGAAACTACAGGCCAATCATTCTCAGTGTTCCTGTACAATCACAGCTTGGGCTGGACAATTACAGAGTATTAACCTTGCAATAGTAATGGCTGGGCAAGGGCTGGTGAGAGAGAGCTCTGCTGCTTGAAATAGATGAGATTCTGACTAGGGAAAAAAGTGTTTCCCCTCCAAGGTAACTAAACAGGTTGCCCAGAGAGCTTGCAGGAATTTTGTCTTTGCAGAATTTCAAGACCCAACTGGATAAAGCATCCTGGGTCTGAATTAATTGTTGACCCTGCTTTGAGCAGGCTGTTGTGCTACAGGACATCTGAGTATCTAAGTGTTTCTGTGAAACATGAGATAGTTGAAGGCCTCTTCTTTTAAAGATGTTACATGGACTGTGGTCTCTTCTGAACAGAGAGATTTGAAATGCCCTTTACATTTTTTCATGATCTGTACTCAAAAAATTAAAAATGTGAGGTATTTCTTCGGAAATGCAAAATATTGATGTGATATCATCACCTAGTAAGTCTAATGCTATTTACAATGCAGGCACAGAAGCTGGGCTAACACCTGTGTTTCACCATCACAGGAGGACTAGCATGTAAGCAAATGCCTCTGACAAAGTATTTATCATACTTGTGCAGTGAGATAATACAGAGCAGTGTTTTATTACATGGAGGTGGGATTGCCACCAGAAATAACAGCTGTCAGTGTGAGGCTCTCCAGAAATCCAAAAAATGACAATCATTCCAATCAGTGTTCATAGTTTTGCAAAGAGCTTTTACATCATGCTTCAAAAGAACAGAGCTATAAATCCAGCAGAACAATATATATTCCTATTTTTTCAGAAATATGGTGTGTAGTGTGCCATAGGGCTGATTATAAATTAGGAACAAAAATCCCAGAGAGAACCTCAACAGAGATGGATAAAAGAGTGAAGGCTGATGGAAAGATAATAAGTGTGTGTGGAGAGCACAAAACATGGACACACATGAAGTGAATATCTAGCAACACCCAAGAAGCTTAAAAATGCAGTCTGCAGATTTTGTATAATTCCCCTGTGAAGATCAATACAGGGAAGACAAGCTGAGGTTGCAACCCTGGCAGGGTGGGAAATCTGTGCCTCTCCCAGGCGTCAGATCCCTTGTGCCAAAGGCTTGCACACATTACATAACAGAGCAGCAACAGACCTGCAGCCCCCTGGCCTGCCCTGCACCTGCAATTCAGGACTTCTCACACCAAACCAGCTCAGCTTTTGGTCTCCGCAACTATGGTGTCATGGAGAGGTATCTCCACTCACAGGCAGCAATGCAGGGACCCTTGGGCAACGTTTCCTGTTATTCCATGTAGATTTCACCTTTGAGATTTGTGGACATAGTTTTCCCTGGTTTTGTTTGATGAGGATTACCATGAGCAAGAGACCTGTCCTGGCATTAGTGATAACACAGCTGTAGGACAGCCTTACCAGAAGGATGCTGTTCTCTAAGTACGTCCTGAATGTGATGAGATCCTGTTTGAGCATGTCTACAGATCAGTCCATTCCAGTGTACTGTCCTCTCTTTACATTATCAGGCTGCTGGGCCACTGTAGCAGTGACATAAGCGATTGCTCAGCTTGAGGAGGCAGAAACTGAACATTTGCAAGCATTAAGGACTCATGGGGTATTCTCTTTGCAAGTATTCCCAATACAGCTTCACTGTAGAAGGCCCTAAGAGTTTTAGACTGCTAGAATTTGATCCAAGAGCAGCTTTTTCACTCAGCATACTCTAGATCCAGATTTAAGTACAGTGGCTTCTTTAAGGACAGATATCAGAGCTCCAGAATGAAACCTTCTTTTTAAGTATATGATGCTTCTTAAATACTAATGACTTCCAAAGGAAGCAACACTTCTCTGGTTTCTTGTGCAACCTTAAGTTCAAGGCCAGCCTTGTAAATATGCACCTTTCTGTTTGAATATTTGCTTCCCCTCATATAACTCAGCCATGGGAATCCAGCCTAGTGCATCAAAAATATGCCTTTTTTGATCCTACCCAGTTTCACTTTAGAATCAGTGATATTTCAGATCTGCTGTTCTTTTTAAATATCTGCAACCAAGGCCCAAATCCTTGGATGTAGAAAATTAACTTTTGAGTTGGTGTCAACCCAAGAGCTGCTCCAGCAAGTGCAGTGTGTAAACCAGGGGGATGCACTAATTTTAAAGTGGTGTGCAAAGAACCCAATTTGCAGAGTGAATGAGCATGTTTGGAGAACAGAGTTATGTAATTCATCTATTTTGGGGATTAACCATCCCCGAAGTTCTGAAAAAGGTAACTGGGTTGGGCTATTTATAGAGTCCGTTCCTACAGTTACAGCACAGATGCCAATACAGAACAACATTCAGCTCAAGCCACCTTCTCTGTGCCCCTTGGTGAATTTATACACCACAAACATCTATAGATCTCTCAGATACAAAGATATTTAGGGGTCTAGGATGCAACTCCCACCTCAGCATCTGTTGGCACATTAGTGTGCCCTATTTCCTATCAGCTTCTGACCACGCCTTTGGCTTTCAGGTCGTTTGTATTACAGACAGACACAGAGATGCCTGTTAGGTGTCATGATGCATGGGAGAAGAGAAGGAGCACTCATCTTGGGAAAACTAACGGAGCAATTGCCTTAATTATTCTGCTCTGTAATTTCACAAGGCTGCTAGGGAAGATGGCTTAGGATCCTCCCTTCACATGATTCTCCGTTTCTAAGATGCACTTTTAGGATCACTGTAAGAGTATGAAGCCCATTGTTACTGGGATGATAATTGTGCAGAGCTAATGAAAAACTACAGTCTGTACTCAAGAGTTCTCAATCTTGAAGCCATACAAAATTGTACAACTCACAGGAAGAGAAGGAACAGTGTATAGAAGGATTCTACAGGCTTGGACTTCTTCTTATAGATTCTGCTTTTTAGATATAAATATTTGTGTGTATATAGTAATTGTTATCTTTTCTTAAATATTTAAAACCAGCCATTTGTTTAGGTAGTGGGCAGTAAGAAGAGGGCAGAGGAGACAACAGGAGGAAAGTTATCTGGCTAATGGGGAAAAGCCTGTTCCTAAGAGAGGATTACCTAGAAAAACTTAATTTAAGGACTGGATTCTATAGGGCTGACCATTTTAATAAGTACTAGGACTCATGGAAAATGAAGTGACTGCTTGGGCAGAACTGGTTAATTCTTACCCTCACTAATCTATCCCATGAGACAGGGAGATCACAATTTTTAAAAAAAGAATAACAGAAAAGGAGGGCAGAAATACAGGGTTAGGTCCTTAATTGCTCATCATTCTGTAGCGTCATTCATGCCCAGTGCAAGCTAAGCAAATTTTGATTTTTTTTTTACCTAGTCCAAACTGTAGAGATTAAAATGACAAAGTGCAGGGCATGCAAATGATCTAGGCCTTTTATAAAAAGCACAGAAAATTAAGCTGAAGAGCCTGAATGTCGTATGGAAGGAGACACAACCTATGAAGAGATTTCAGTGGAGGCTAAGCAAAGAAAAAACAGTTAAAGATGAAAAATTTTAAATTGAGATAGTCTGTATAGCATTCATATAAGGTATATAAGCTATAGTCTGTATAGCATTCATATAAGCTATACTTCTTGGTGAACTAGATTGTGAAAATTGCTATTAGATTTTCATGTTAGTACTGATATTTCAGGAGATGCTAGAAAAAGAAATTAGTTTGGAGAAAATTTCTGATCAACATAGAAAGATTTAAAATATATATATATATATATCATGCAAATATATTTAAAGTGAAGAAAATTATTAGTTGAAGAATTTGATTTTGACAAATATTAATAGCCCAGCTAATAATTTAGTGAAAAGGTTGTATTAAATAACGCAGGGAAAATACAGGAAAAAGTGTTATCCCTCTAGAAAATAGTATAAATAAATGTAAAAATACATTAAGAGATCATCTTGAAGAAACTTTAGGTCAAAATATATGTCTATGGAGTTAATCTTTGATAAGTATTTACCTAGATGTTTTCATTTCGAGGGGTTTATTTTTGGGACAAGGTCTTTAATATATGACATAAAGCATTTTACTTGCTGTGATTCACAGCTCAAATAATGAAAAGTTTTGTATTAAATACAACATATTTTTCATTCCTAGTATCACCATTATTAGAGGGTCCGCATCTTCTTGCACGTTTACATAGCACATAGCAAAATACTTTCCTTCAAAACCCAAACAAAACAATAATTTATGCCAGTTCTGGATGTTTATGAGCTTTTCAGCTGACTGTGGACTAAGATTTTTTCAGGATAGTCACTGGATTGCAGGGAAAGTCTGAAATGTCATCCTTCTTTTGTGAATTGTACTTGTCATTCCCATGAGATTTTGTCAGGCTCCAGATTGCTTACTTGGATGCTATCTGCTCATCTGCAGTGACTGCAAAATATATGGGAATATGAACTTGAAATGTCTTTTCAGGAGAAAGGATAGAAAAATACATGGCTACCTGCATGAAACCTGCAGGCCTTCATTGTTTTATCCTGTATCATCCTGAGTTTTTATGGTTCTTTTGTGCAGAGCTGGCACAATCATTCTTACAATGGTTTTGTTAGGTCAAACCTGACACTTGCAGGTATCTGCTGTTCTTAATATTTACTCAAACCTTTTTTAGTACATGCCCCAAATGCTTTTAAATGTTGATTTTATAGAATGTGCATGTGTGTGCCTATGTGTGCAGATATTTACTGAAGAGAAGGTTCCTGAATCCTGAAGCCTTGAGTGAAGCGCTTCAGACCGGCAAAGGAATGGGAGCGGAATTTAGACTCACCCCTGTTTCAATATTAGATGCATTGCCCTCAGGGATCACTTGTGCTCTGAAAACTGCTCTCTTTGTGTGGATTGTCAGGGATGTCATGGCAGTTTCAGGGATGGCACAAAAGATCCTGAGCCCTCATCAGAGCTCCAAGTGCCCTGCATGGCATTGGAAGGGAACTCAGGCCTGCACAAAGCATAGGCCTGCACCTATAAACATTCTGGCCTCTATATGACTGTATAGGTGTGTGAGTATGCATATGCATAATCCACTTGGGTAATATCCCTAAAAATCCGAGGATCCAACAGCAGTTTTGAGTATTGTACCAGCTTCCTATCTACTGGAAAAGGTCATAAAGTACTGTATTGTTCATTATGGCATTGAATCCAGCAAAGCATTGACAGCATGGTGTTTCAGTGTCATGAGCACTAATATTTATTCATTATTAACTGTAGAATAACTTACCAGAACTTTAAAATCCAAATCAAAACCTATACTTTCACTCACAATTGTATAAATAGTTACATATTTAGTGTACAATTCACTAAGAGAACTTCTAAAATGTGCCAGTACGTACTTGTTGAAACTAACCATGGCTTTTCGTATTGTTCAGGATGCATAACAGCATTTTTGTTCCTGACCAGTGAAATATGTAGAGACTCAGAGGTAGCTCTCCTTCATGACTTCCCTTGACAGCCATTTTAGCATTCCTCCAGGCTGCTCTGGGCTGTTCCACCAAGCTTCAGATTCTTCTCATGAGAGAGAGGTGAGGTAAGCAGGACCCTCCATCTGGTCTTCGAAACAGCCATGTAATGCTATGTGACATTCTAGGCAGCCATCATATAGGGTGGCATGCAGAGAGCAAGCACTCAAGCATTCCTGATATATCATCAAAGTCTGGCATGCCCATGATAGGTCAGTAGAGAAATTCTGTGATCAACTGGACAGCTCTGTCAGATATCATGGCTCAGTTACACTGAGAGCAAAAGTAGGTGTCCATTCTTTGCATATGCTCCATTTAATTATCTGACTCTAGAAATAATCTGGATCACAATTATCATGACAGTGTTCAGTCCATCACCCCAGATAAGCAAATGAACTTAAAGTCAGGTCACTGGGACTAGAATCTACCAGCTTCTGTTCTCTCTCTGATCTTTTTTTCAGTGATGTTTGCATTTAATCCATCTTTATCTAAATGTCCATAGCCTAGAAACAAACATCATCAGTATATACTTTCTTCAGAAAGAAAAGAGGGAGATTCAGGAATACTGTGATTCTCAAATGAAAGAAGGTGTGTGAGTGGAGAAAAAATATAGTGGTAAGCAATTATTTCCAAATGAAAATAAATGGCTAAGACCCCACTGTAGGAAGCAGATTGGACACAAACTAGAACTGTGATAGGTGATCTTTTGAGAAATCCTCGTGCTGTTTTTTATCTGATTTGGAAACTGTCATGGGACTGAGGCTTCATCTGGCTGCATGAACCCAAAACCCACCTGAAGATACTCAACATTGCTTACATAAATTACCGAACATGCTGCTGTGGTATTTGAAAAGCCACAAATCTTGTCAATCAAATGAAGTTCTAAAGAGTTTACTGACTGTCACTTTGGCTCTTCCTTGTGTCAAGACAGAAACATTCCTTGGACACATTTAGAAAGTTGCCTCACCAATCACCCAGTGTGTCATCAATTACTTTGTTCCCTTGCTCAATGACCTACTAATAATCTTTAAGCCATAGCTGCAGTTAGAAAGCATTTTATCTGGAACTACCCTCTGGAACAAGCAACGTGGAAAAAGCCTGCTTTTGGAAACAGCACTGCAGCAATCTGACTGCAGCATTGAAGCTTTAAACCTAGAGGGTGAAGAATTCTGTAGGAATATTAATACACTAGGTTACATAATTAATTTGTGAAAATATGCTTTAGTCACTAAACAGTATAATTCTAGAAAGTTTTGTCTTCTCTAACCATATTCCAGTAATGTACCTCAGGATGTATTTCATTTCAAGGGAATGAAGTATAATATTTTCCCTTGACAAAATGAATAGAATATGCAATAAAAGTTTAAAAATAATTCAAAATTTTTGCAGTGTGGTCGTTGTTCACCTACCTGGCTGTAAAATCTGTCTAATTGCTTTCCCCTTGTTTTCAGCCCAGGAGTCTGATTACATTCAACGGCACAAATTCAACGTCAGTGGCACAGCACCTGCAAACAAAGCAACACAGATTTCTTCATGCCCAATTGGTTCAGGTATCTGTGCAATCTATAAGGGAAGGTCAGGGAAGGGCAGCTTTCTGGCTGATCAAGAAAACTCTTGTCAGAGGAAAAGGCTGTGGTCAGCTCTTCCTTCCCACACTATAGTTCCAGCACCTTCAGTTCTTCAGCCCCCCTTGTCAGAATGCCATGCCTTTGCCTGATGTCTCTAACACCTCCTGGCACAGAGAACCTTTACGGTAACAAACTTTTGAGTTGGTATTGTTACATTGTCTCATTTCCATACAGCTTTCTGTGGGTTTAGATGAAGGTAGAAGAGAACACTGGACTCAAGTGTAGGTCTAGCCCGAGGAAGTTTGCTCCATGTACATGAAGAAATAGTCACACATTTGAACTAAAATCTTCTAAATTTTATTGTGTTTCAGCCTAAGTCTTGTAAAAAGTTGTCCACTCTCCCATTGTCATCTTCCAAAGGAAATGTCAATATTGCTACACCAAGAGTTTGCAACCAGTTTCTGAATCAGTTCTCTTTGTCTGGCAAATACCTCAAACATTTAATTGTTTATATTCCCCTGACTGCTCTGTTCACCTGTACCCACGGGTTCCTGCACTGGCTCATTCTTAGCCTGCTGCTTTCACAATATGGAAACTCAGAATCCACTGTGTTTTCTCTCTTCTTGTTCCATGAGGAGCAAAAATTGTCTTCTATAGGTCAGTTCTCATTCGTAGGCACAAAAAATTCCTAAGAAACTGCAGGTTTTTCATCCATACTTTGCCTTAGTATCTATATGTACAGTCTTATACCTACAAAGGATCATGAAGTGCCTTTTAATGGGGGAGATAATATTTAATTTTTCTCTCTGTTGTCTCTTTTTTATGGTAGTGTCTATAAGTTTGGGTAGTCTTAAGCCTCTTACTGAAGGGCTCAGCAGATGTTAGCCCTGGTTTCCTGGGGTCAGTTAAGCAGTGCCCAAAAGAGATCTGAATTTTTAAAAGGATTCTTAAGACAGGGAAAAATTTGAATCTGAATCATGAATCATCATCTGACTGAAACATAAAAGAGCTCAGTAACATTCTCAGCTCCTCGTTAAAGACTGGATACACTGTGTCCAAACAAAAGTGTAAACAATTACAGTATGTGGTAAAAAATTACATTCACTTGGTCCATTATCTGTCATTCCCACATTTGATATGCCAAGTTTAGCAAATATGGATGACATTGGAAAAGTTATTAGCAGCTGTATTTTCAAACAACATAATTTTTAGATATCAGGGAGAATAATCCAAATCAAGCTATTTTTTTCTGCATATAAAACAATGCCAAAAATCAAGTTATTTTTTCTGCATAAAAAGCAATGCCAATTTTGAGCTGCCATGCAAAATTTCTTTAATTACCATCACAGGCTCTATTTGTTTACAAATCATGGGCACATATTGAATATTTTTATTTTTGAATCTTCACTCTCCTGAAATAAACTGCATCTTTTTCAAGGTATCAAGTCAAGCCATTTTTGCTTGAAATTTTAGGTACAACCCATCACTACCTATGAATAAAAATGACACTAAATTTTCTAACACTTGTCCTTTACTTCAACATTTGCTGTCAGATGCTAAAGGTTCCTTATGAATGCCAGGCCTCTGTAAAAAAATTACCTTGAGACTTCCATCAAAGGCTTTGTCTATGTTACAGTAAAATCTTAAAAAGGGAGCTTTTCATTACCAACTGTGTGGAGATTTGAAAATCCTAGCCTGACATGCCATTCCACTGTATATTTTTAGTCACATTATACCTAGGAATATCCTTTAATAATAGTTTAGTCATGTTTTAGCCCTCAGGTTAATATCCTGGTGTTTACAGGTGACACAAATCTCCTAATAAAACATATTCCCATAAACCCCTGTATTCTGCATTTAGGGGGAAGGATATTGACAGCAGACAATATAATGCTGGAAACTGTCTTTACTCTGTTTTCCTGTACTTGTTCAAGTGAATTGCTTCATTATTTCTCAGTTTACCCACTTATCTATAGGCTAAGGGAACCATGAGATCTCTAGAGCTTTTTGGAGTTTCTGGTTCTTCCCTCCCTTTTCCCATGTAATTTTATAACTCTTTATGAGATATAACAGGAATATAACATAAGCAAAAAGGGTTCATGGTGAAATCAATAATATCTTCCAAATTCTGGGTTAAAATGTGCGGATGCAAACTGGTTTTTGTTTGTGGATTGCTTACTTGTTTTTTTTTTCTGGAGAAATACACTGGAAGTCAGAAGAAGCACCTAACACAGGAAAAACACCTTGCAACAAAAATAATCTTTCTTCATGCATATGGGAAAGTACTGCTGATTTACGCATTTCACTTCTTAGAAAGCCAGCAGAATTCTATATTTCTTCCCCAAAATTCACAAAGTACTAATTTGTGTCTCAGCTGCTTCAAATGCCTTCATTCTACTTAGCACATTTGGGATATTCAGGGATATTCACAGGTATAGGTAGAACAGAATAGTGAGAGTCTAACACCATTTGAACAACTTTCCAGTGGCACCAGCTTCTCATTAAAAACATGATCCTCTATCATTCTTGGGGCTTTTGCTCCTTTCCAGTATTTTCTTTCACAAAGAAATCTTGTATCTGACTGAAGGTCACTACTCATATTTCCCACAAGTATTATAGATGTTATCTTTTCAATATTTAGTTGTAATCTTTCACTTTTAGATCACTAACCTTACTGTCTCATTTAAGTTTTACCTGCCTGCATTTAACAACTCAAAGTTTTCTTTGCAAATCCTTCCAACAGCTTCAGAGCTCATGTTATCTTGGGCACAATTCTGAATTTAAAAGTCAAACTTCATCACAGCTTTCCAGTACTTTCTTTCTGTTGAGACCTCTTTGCCCTGTAAATGAGATGTCAAATCAACAAAAGCATCCGAGGGTGGGTACATGAGGGTCAGGAGGGGGTGTGTGACAGTGACATCAACTGAGACAATAAAAGGGCTTCCAAGTTACTTAGAAGCTCTATTTTAAAGTTACATTTAAGGGGTCCACTAAACCAATTCAGTGGTCTTTAAATATACTTGACATCAAGAGACAGTCATCTGCTGACATACCCAAGCCAGAAATCTCTTCAACATTCTCTCTGGTAAGTACACTCTACTTTTTTCCAAGTTCTCTGGAAGACTTATTAGAATATTTTACCATTGATTCTTTACCCATTTTTGAGTTACTGTCTTTTCAGACTATCTTAAAAAATACATGAATATTAGTAAGATCAAACTGTTATGTTATCTGAATTATATTTGTGAAATGAAAAATCTGAAACAGTGAATGAGAAATATCTATGAGTGAGTTCAAGTCCTGAATTTATAATACTGGGGGAGATGGACTGCTAGGACCTCATTGACACTGTCATGTAAGAGACCATGTTATAAATGCTTTTCTGACCTAGAGTAAAGCTGCAGGAACTATTGCAAAAAATGGCATTGTGGAGTTTTATATCTCTTAAGTTTCAATTACTCTGTATCAAATTTCTCAAGGGGTAACTAAAAGATACTTTTTTTGACTGCCAACACTGAAAATCCAAACTGGAAACCAATACTGGAACTGTGTCGTTTCTGCCTGTTTTAGCATCATCTGTAGTAAATGTTTTCCAAATATATTCCAAATGGTAGTTCTGATGATGATATAAAAATCAGAGGGGAATTCATACAGGAAATGCAGGATTATCCCTGGAAAAATGAGGGGCTTAATTGTGATTTCTCTTCTGTAACTCAACAGGGAATGGCATAATTCAGTATTGTTATGTCTCTATGAAGAATTGTCAGGAAAAGTATCAGTCTCTTCATTTTAAAGAATATGCAAAAGAAATAGGGAAAAGAACAAAACTTTTCATTTGAATAACTATACACAAGTATTTCGTTGGACTTGAAGGCTACAAAGTCATAATGATGATGACAATAATAATAATATTGGAGGAACATGGTGCTTTTCAGCCAATTATGCAAGAGATAGGTACCGAGATGATGATGATGATGATGATGATGATGATGATGATGATGATGATGATGATGATGCAGGGCATCTAAGGCTGACCAAAAACTGTGGAATTGCCCAGGGAGTAACAATAAAGTTGCTCACAAAATTAGAATTAGAAGTAAATCTTTCATTTACATTCCTTGCTCTAACCCACTTCACAAAAAAAAATATTTTTCAAAAGCTCTTCTCTGATGTTTTTCAACTTTTTTTCTAATCTAAATTGTTTGGAATGAACAGAAATAACCTGAATTACAGACTTTACATGTATTCATTTCTACCTCTGCAGACAAAATGATTTCTATAAGAAACCTGGCCCGGGCTGCAATCATTTTATGTGCCATATGCTTTTTCACAACCTCTGATGGAAGACCAATGATGTAAGTACACTGTTACACACTGGGTGGCTTTAGCTGCTCTTGGTTTGTCTGTTTATGTGTGTGTGAGTTCTGTCCCTGCTTTTGAACCCTTGGGCCAAGCTGGCCAAACTCTGCCCTCTAGAAACAGCTGTAGAGATCTCAGACACTCTGGGTTCTCATGTATTTTTTGAAAATAGGTGGCTGAGTAGAGGGAGAAAAATCATATAAGTCTTCTTCTCTTATTCTTCAACTTGGGTAAGCTGCATTTCTTGGGGGTCTATACATGTGAGCATCTTTGTACTGTGAGAATCTAGCTGGAAGTCACACTTGGACAGTAACATCAACCAGTTGAGACACAAATCCACAGGGAATCATGCTTCCTTTGCTCTAGAGATCACAGAAAACTGCCACTGAATAAATGCTAGTTTTATTGATCACTTACCTAATATTGTATAAGCCCTAAGCCCATCTAAAACAGCTAAAATAAATTAGAGGGTCAAATAATATTGTCACAAAACTGAACTACTTCCCTTTTTTGATGTCTTCTCACTGATATATCTATTACCAATAACAAATTACTGCCCACCCTCCCTCTTTTCTCCAGATGTCATTCAAACCCTTACAAATCATCCAGGCAGGTTCTACAGCTCTGTACTGTGGTACCTCACAAAAGTTCCCAAACCTGGGCCTCGGAGTGAAGTTCTGAAGCCCAAGAAGGGCCACCACGGGCCTCTTTGTTTGCTTTTGTTTGCTGCAGGAAAAGGTCAGTGAGCGAGATGCAGCTGATGCACAACCTGGGCGAGCACCGGCACGCCGTGGAGAGGCAGGACTGGCTGCAGATGAAGCTGCAGGACGTGCACAGCGCCCTGGAGGACGCTCGCACCCAGAGGCCCCGCAGCAAGGACGACGTCGTGCTGGGCCGCAGGCTGCTCCCCGAGCATCTGCGGGCAGCGGCGCAGAAGAAATCTGTGGATCTGGACAAGGCTTACATGGATGTCCTCTTCAAAACAAAGCCGTAATGAGAAAAGCCAGAGCCTTGTGTCTGTCCACGTAAGCACATGTCTGTGTAGCGTTGATCAATTAGGGCGTTTCATTAATATTTATTCAAGCTGCAGCATGGATTAAAGGCTCTGTTCAAGGTTGTAGCGAGACATCTCACAACCAAATAATAAAATGTATTTACAGTCTACCCAGGACCATTGCTGGGTATCTTTTGGCTGATGTATCTTATAAATTGCCAGCATGAAAGGAAAAAGAACCCCAAACCAGGGAGAAAGTTCGAAAAACGTTTAAGACCAGCTCTACAACTCTCACATGGGCAGCATTTGTGTGTAACCACTGGGCCTGCTTGTACTGTTAAACCAGCAAGGAATAAATGCAAGGGAGCCTGTCTCCAGAACAGGGCCTAGGGTGAAACTTTGTTTAACTTTGTACTAATGGAAATATGTAAACTTAAACCCACACCTCTTTGCAGAAGAAGGCCTAAAATCAGAAGAACATTAATTACATAGCAAAAGCTACATGATAATAATTTAGGATTAAAGAGTACAAACATAAAAGGAATAGAATAGGAAGGCAAATCTTAGGAATAAAGTACAAAGGGATAAAATTAAAACAAATTCTGAAGAATTTTGCAAAATACAGAAATGAAGGGAAGGTTTTATTACCTTCCCCTCCTCCCAAAGATGATAACCTGTAATTAACTGCAGAAACAGTGGGAACAGAGATGGAAGCACGTATGCAAGCATGGCCCTAACTATAGAACTGGGAAATGATTCTACACCAGGCAATTGCAATTGAAACAAAAGTCTTGCTATATATATATATTTTGTCCTTCATTTTCTCTACAAACTATCTGTCTCTGAATTTCTGTATGTTGTGCTGGGCCTCATGTGTCCTTTTTTTGTGAGACCAGTGGCTCTCATAAATAAAATTACTCATTTCCATAGGAAATTTATTGTAGAATTGGGATCTCAGTTTTCCAGACCTCCAGAACGAGAACCATTAACATGCAGAAATCAACCTGGGAGAGGAACCTTTAGCTGTAATACATTCAAACTCTAAGCAAGGCTCAGAAAGAATTGTATAGGGAAAAAAATCACTTATGACAATAATTTTAAAAAGTAGAAAATACAAAATTATTTTGCATGGTCTATGCACATATGTGCTTAGGAGTCTCAATAATTCCTGATGAATAAGAAGGTTTTCCCAGCAGGAATAGTGGTGGGTGCCTCCAAATTTGCCACTGGCAGAGCTCAAACCCAGATGAACTGCTGCTCTAAGCCAAAGTGGCTGCATGGATGTTCCCATGCTGGCTCTTATTTGTTTGTTTGATGTCTGGCACACCTTGGGGAGCCTCACAAACCCCTCCTAACTCACTACAAATATAAATGCAATCTGCTGAAGGCTAGAGATGTGTCTGCAAGTAGTGAACTGTAATCCATGTTCTTGGCCATCCTTGTAGCAATGCAAAGGCCCTGATGCTGGGAGCAGATGGCACAAGGGTTCTGTGCCACTTGTCTGGTTGTAGGATCGAGGCCTCAAGGTGCACTTTCTATTTATTCTTTAATCAGACATCTGTGCTAACTTCAATAAATAAAATTGCATTTTTGTACCTATGTCTCACTTATATATTACCAAATAAAGTGGACCAAAAGCTCTTGGACATTATTTTAAAGCATAAGAACTGACTGACCTGTGACTGTTTGGATATAATTTAGCATTTGGGATAAGACGGTTAAGCCATTTAATTTTATGACAGCAAAATAAGCACAAAAGTAATGATGAGAGTAATTTTTATTTTTCCTTTCATTCTTCCTGCACACAAAATCATATTGGTGGTTAAACAAAAGGTGTTTGCCTAGCACAAATCAGTTTATGTCCCCTTAGAATAATGACACCTGCAAAGACTATATAGTCTTCAAGTGCCAAAATCATAACCTGTTTCATTTTAATCGAAACAAAAAATTCCATTCCCCAAACAACTTATTCCTCCTAATTTTCAGCTATCCAGTAGATGAATGATGATTACACAAAAACTTTCTGTACGCTTACAGTGTGACTTGTCAGAACTAAAGACAGCACAGTGGCAGATTAATTAGTGCTAGGTAATGCCCATTAAAAATAAGATGTAATTTGAATATAATTACTAATTATCTAGAGAGCAGATTTGTTATGGCTTTTCAGCTTAAACCTCTGATCAGTGTAGCAGCAGTTAAAACAGCAAAAGGTTCAGCGTGCAGGGGGCAGAGGATGTTATAAAAAGTATTTTAATACCAAAAAATGCGAAGATTCATCTTCACCTGGACAAAAGTGCAGATTTGGTCATCTCTCTTTCACAGATTGAGGGGACAAGAAAGAGGATGGTAAGAAACTATAGGGCCACTGAAATGCTTATGTATGATAATAAATCATCGTCATCATTAATTGTAAGAACAGCAGTCAGAAAAGAAATAAAAGAGGCACGATAAAGGTCTGTCAGATGAGCACTCCAGATGTGGCCTCGCTAGTGTCGAGTAGAGGGGAAGGATCAGCTTGCTTTACAATCTGACAAAAGGCTTTTTTGCCAGGACCTGTGTCCTTGAAGACCTATCCTGTGCAGATGCATATTGACTCTACACACCTGTTTTTTATATCGTTCTCAGTGAAAAGAAATTTAATTGTGTCTCTCACTGGTGACTCATTGAAAGAAAAAGCACCAATATCAATATTGATCCTCGGGGGAAACCAAACAGTAGCATATGAAAAAAAAAAACCAAACCAACAAGCTCATGAAAATTTAGCAATGCTAAAATCACAAGAAATCAAACAGAAAAAAGACAAATGGTGAGATCTGTAGGTAAGTTGTGAGATCTACTGCTGGCTATTTGACTGATTTGGCTTTCTAAGCTGCTCCTGACTTCGCCTGCTGTAAATGCTCCTGTTTCGTGTTGCTCAATTCCCCGCCGAACGTGTGTGGCATCTGACTCCTCGCCTTGTTAGCACATTCTGACAGCTTTTGTGCGAGCTGCTTGCCCCTCATTGTTCTGCTGCTGGCTTTCTAGAACTGTGTGGTTTATCTCTCTGGCCATTGTTAAATGATGGAAAAGAGAATTCATTTAACAGATTCATGTTTGCTGTCTACTGTAGAAAAGCTGCCGTCCTTTATGGGGCATTTGGCTGTAGCAAAGGCACAAGTCCTCGCTCCTGCCCCCTCTTCCCCTCCTGCCCTGGATGTACATAAGGAGTTCTTTCACCTGATATGGAAGTCAAGCCCTGCTTGTGTTTAATAATGATGCGTCAGAGAATATTTTAGAAAAAAGAAAAATGTTTTCTCTAGATCTGAATATATCTGGGGCTCAGTGTTGGTTTATTCTTCCTCATCACTTGAGAAGTGGGAAGGGTTTAGTGCCACCTGTGATATTTCAGTTCACTGTGGATGCCTAAACCGCAGGACAGAAGAGTTCTGGAATATTATGGAATGAGAGCCACGTCCACGAATTCTATTCCTAAACAGACTGCGGATTACACAGACTCTATATAACCTATAGGGCAGTGCAAACATGGAGTTGTAATTTAAATCAGGAATCAGTTTTAGGATGAAGGTTGAGATATCTGCGCACCTAGATAAACCGTATTACATGGCAGCTGGCCCGCTGTCATCCCCTCAGTGCTGCTCTTCAGGGGAGATGCCGGCTCTTTAAGGAAATGCCGGCTGCACAGAGCAGATGCCGGCTCCACAGGGGAGATCCCGGCTTTTCAGGGACAGCCCGGCTCCACAGGGGGAGCCCGGCTCTGCAAGGGAGATCCCGGCTCCACAGGGCAGAGTCCGTCTCCATAAGGGAGTTCCCGGCTCCACACGGGAGATCCCGGCTCTACCGGGCACAGCCCGTCTCCACAGGGGATATCCCGGCTCCAGAGAGGAGATCCCGGCTCCAAAGAGGAGATCCTGACTCCACGAGGGAGATCCCGGCTCCAGAGAGGAGATCCCGGCTCCTCAGGGATCTCCCGCTCCCCAGCTCCGCCATTCCCCGCGGCCGTCGGGCGGCGCTCGCTCTCCAGCACGGCCGCGGCCCCTCAAACCTGCCGCCCCCAGCCTCGGCGCAGGGTTGTGCGGGTGGGATTTATCTTGTTTCTACGCGACTTGTCGCGATTTCGGTTTTGTTAATTTATTCCATTCGCTGCGGTATTTTTCCCGTTGGGTTTTTATTCACAGGCTG
>VZTJ01006365.1:488757-564088 GCA_013397795.1 Orthonyx spaldingii | reverse complement strand
GGGAGGCGGCCGCGGCCGAGCGGAGCCGAGCTGAGCCGAGCCGAGCCGAGCGGAGCGGAGCCGAGCCGAGCCGAGCCGAGCCGAGCCGAGCCGAGCCGAGCCGAGCCGAGCCGAGCCGAGCCGGTCAGCGAGGGCGGCTCACGGGCTTTGGGCGCCCTGCCGTCGGCCCGCGCGCACGGGGTGCCGGCCGGCCGGCGCCGCTGCTGCAGAGCCTTAGGGATCGGAAGGGAGATCTCCCGGTGCGGCGGCGGGGTCACGCGGAGCAGGTGGCGGCGGAGCGCGTCCAGGTGGGTTGGGAATGGCTCCCGAAGGGGGGCTCCCGGAGCTGCCCGTCTGCTGCGTGCTGCGGCTTTGTCACCCTCAAAGCCCCGCAGACGGGTTCAGCTGCTCCTGCCGCCCTGCCTCGACAGCTTTGGGGCGGGAGGTGTCAGGAGCAGGCTGGGCACGACTTAAATCCCCGGTTTTCATCTTGTGTTGTTTGTTGGTAGCACCTGCAGTGGCTGTGAGGCCTGTGCAGAGACAGTGGTGTTGCTCAGGACTGCGTGACAGCCGTCGTGTAGTTCCCGAGCAGTCATTTAGCCACTCAGACCATTTCATAATGAGTTCAGTGTCTTTATGGTTTTTTCTCTACGTAACCATATTTTATTTGCAGAAAATATCAGCTGTTTGTATGATAAATCTGTCATAGTACAATTATGTGTTGCAGTTGCCTGTCATTACGTTTTTCTTTACGTTCTCTTCTGTTTTTCTCTGCTGTGTCTGCATCTTTTTCCTCCTTATCTCTGGTCCCATCCAGTGTGTCACTTTAGAACCCTTTTCTTTCAGAATTTGGATCCAGCTCCATCATAGACCTCTTCCAGGTTTGTTCCTGTCACTTGTCTAGCTTCTTTGTCCAAAGGAGTGATTGAGCCTTCTGTCTTTTGTCCTTTATTGTTGGCTGCCTCTTACAGATTCGAATACATGCTTAAAATCTGGCTTCTCAGTAGCCTTTTGACTGTTGACACTGTTCTCCTTAGTTTTGTTTGCCTATATTCTTCATGAATCACCTTCAGTGATTCATTTTAAAAGTATTTAGCTCTGTTGTTGCTTCAGCTTTGTTGATCCTTTCCCTGAAAGATGCTCCCTTTCCCTCCTTGGTTTGCTGTTGAATTAGGTGTCCCAGAGAAACAATTCAAATTATCAGCCTCACACTATTCAGAGCTCATAATCTGGTGGTTCACACTTGTTATCTTTTTCCTGAGCTAAAAAATGTATTTCTGCACCATCTTATGTTGGTTACTTGGAATTCCTGTAGCTTGAGCACAAGTACAGTCAAAAGGAACTGGATGATTTTTCTCCCCCTTTTTTTTATCCATTGCCCTGTAGTTAAGAAAGATGTTCCACTGTGTTTGGCAGGTCTGTCAGTGTGTCTTGGACTGGATCTCTTGCAAAACATCACAGAGATTTTCTTTTCCTCTTAAGACCCAGATTGCTAAAAGGCTTTGGGTAGTACCCCTCGACTTGTACCATTTCTGTCTCCAGAACTCATCCTGCCTGTGCTCGTCATTGCCCTGTGTGCAGATGGTGCTGTTCCAGGCTGCTCTTGCAAGTGTTTTCAGCATTTTTGTGTTTGTGTGTTAATGCCAGGGAACGTGGGGTTAAGAAAGACAACAGGCTAAAGCAGCTTTCATATCCCACATTAAATTCCTTCTTGGAGCCCGCTTTTCCTTTTAGGCACAACTGCGTTTGAAAATGGTGAACAGCTGATGTGTGGATGACATTGTGTGTTAAATTAGTAACAGATGTCATCACTCTTGAGTTTTCTGTCACTTTGTTATAAACTGTGTGTTTTTGCAGCTTGTGTGCTTCAGGCTGGGGCTGCTTTGTCCTGTACCCATACACAAAAATCAGAACCTCATTCCGTGCCAATTCCTTTCAGCACAGCTTTCCTTTAGCAGTGTTGCCTGAATCTTGGCCTGGTGCTGTTGCTTATCAATGAAAGTATGTGTCACTTTAAAATATGTATAAAAGCAAAAGCTAACTTAGAATTAATTTCAGGTGTGAGAAACTGTGTGAGTTTTCTTGCTCCCTGAGGTGTGTTGTCACTGCTGGGCACAGACCTTGGCTGTTACTTTGGGAAATGTCGTTGATGCTCTGGTGCCCTTCATCTCATCCCTGGTGCCTGGTGTGATGAAGCCCCGTGTCTGTCTGCTCTCTCTGGGTTGGAGGGCCACAAGAGATGGGGACAGTGGTAGTGGCAAGGAGTTGGGTTCTGCTCCTTTTTCCTGCACTGACAGCCACAATTCTGCTTTTGGAGGGAGAAGCTGCTCCATTCACTGGGCTTTTTAAGGTAGAGCTGGGCAGGTTTCACACAAGGAGCCCTAGTACAGAGAGGGAGCTGAGAGTCATCTGCCTCTTGCTTTTTAGGCTTCCAGTGTCCAATAGCTGTTTTATCATCATGTTCCCTTTAGGAATGACAAAGTTAAAGCTTGCAGGGTAGTCACTGGATATCTGTTGTTTATGCTGCTATAGATAGGAATATCATCAGCTTCCTGTGACTGCTCAGGGTTTTTTTTTCTTATTTTCTTTTTCCCACTTGCTCATTAAGAAGAGCTTCAGTCCTGACCTGCTATGCTTATGTTGAGCCTGTTTGCAAAGGATGTCTCTTTGCTGTGCTTTAATCAGTGTCAGTTTGATAACATTTCAATGATGATAGTTTATAAAGCTATTTTATGTGGCTGAATTGTGACTGATGTCTGCACTAGTTTGCAAGAAACTCACTTGACAGGTATGGATTTCCATGGTATGTGGTGTTTGCATTATGAGCATGTGTCCTTTGAACTGTATTTCTTAATTAGGATGTAATGTCACCGTACTTGCATTCCCAGTAAATCTGACTTGAAAGTTCCTTTTTGTTGTTGCTGCTTTTGTGCTTTGATGACTAGAAGCGGTGAAGAGCAGACTGTCACCCCTTAGAGAAAGTCTAAATATTTAATCTGAGTCTTGGAGTTGCTTTGTCACAACTAATGCCAGGTTTTGTCCTCACTGGTGACTTGTCTGTTGGAGCTTCCTGATCATCTTGGTTCACCTTCCCTCAGTTTTGCTGAGGGAGCAGGTTAGAGCAGGGGAACTTCTGAAACCTGTCCTGCTTTTGGAAATGCTTCTGACCGAAGCTGAGAGCTGAGTAGATGCCTGAAGTATTATGTGTTAGTTATTTGAATGTTGTCCTCAGTACTGACAGCAGGAGCCATCAGATCTTTGTTCTACCTGATGAGCTGGTGGCCAGGAGACATCTTGATCCTCTGCCTCAAAATTTCAGGGTATTGTAATCATCTGTTTTAGTAAGACTCCAGATTTTTGCAGCTTACAGGTGTTCTCATCAACTACAGTGTGACTGGCTGGCTGGAAATGCATTGATGTTGGTTTAGATTAGCTTTACTTCTTTCCTGGAAGATTTCCAGAGAGCATTCTTCCCCCCCTGCTAGCCTGCAGTACCTTGAAAAATGCCAGTCCTGCATCTCAGAAAAGTGCATGTCCACTTCTGTCCAGCACCTGATGTTGCCTGAATCTTGCTTGATCTGCTCTGCAACCTTTGTGCATTCTGTTTTGTCATGGCAGAGAACAGAATGTGCTTTAAGTATTACTTAAAATAATCTGTTCAACATCTATCACAAGTTGGTGTATGATACATCCTTTCATGAGCTCTTCAAGTAGTGCTGTAAACACATTAATTACTGTATTTTGCAATGTCTGGGGTGGCTCTACCACATCCACTTTCAGCTTCTCAAACCAACTGGGTCTTTCCAATTCCCTTGAATTTCAGTAGCCTACAACTTTCACAAATTAGTAATGATTCTGGCTTCAAGTTGATGTTAGCAAATCTGAAGTGTTCTGGCTGTCTGTGCTGGAAGCTTTGAAAAATGAAGTCTGCTCCCTGATTTCCCAGTATTCCTTGTGTTGATTCTCTCGAGTATTTGCTTTCTGTAGAAGGGTATGAAATCATTCTTTACACCTGGAGAATTACTAATTAGCTAATTATTAGCTAATTAGAATGTCAACCACTTTGGCCAATATGCCAGTGTTGTGTGATCTACTGAGGGTATTTGGATTTGATCCTTTATTTCATGTGCTCCCAGTACCTTTTCACCTTCACCAGCGTTTCAGATGTGGTTCCTTGATTTCATGGAAGGCCAGGTATCGGGGCCAGGTACTCTTGCAGGGATTTTTTGGTTTTGTTTTTTCTTGCACACAAGGTCAGAATGTTCCTCAAAACATGCTTTGTTTATTGCCTGCAGTGTGAATCCATGCAAAAAAACCCAAAAACCCAAAACAAACCACAGCTGAAACATTCTTTTCTACTGCAGAAAAAAGTGAGTTTGCAGAAGTGTTTAAAAATTAATCAGGATTAATGTCCCAGCATTTTCTAATTGAAAAAAGAAACTATTTCCAAGAGAGAAAAACCAAAAGAGTTCCTTATTTATAGTTTAAAGGTTTGTTAAAACTTAAAATACAATTGATAAATACATTTGTTTACAATCTGCACAAAAGTGTTATCAGCAGTGGTCAAGGAGAAAAAATTGGCTGCGTTACAGGAAATTGTTTTTTAGAGAAGTGTTAATTGTTGAGATCCTGTGGAGTGGAAGATGGAGGGAAGACTCTTCACAGTGTGACATGCTTGGAGCTAAATAAGAACTTTCACAAGATGTAGCTTTGGACACTTGGGATTGTTTCCCTTCTTTTCGTAACTGTGCTCTGGTTCCGAGCTGGGTGCCAGCCTGACCCTTCCTCAGTGACCCTGCTGGGGTTCCTCATGTGCTAGAAGCTGGGAAAAGGGAATGCTGTCGTTCATGGGAAGCAGATCCATTTGTTTGTTTCTGTCCTCTGTGTCATCTATTGTTTGTAACGGCTTAAGCGTGGAGCTGCAGAGCAAAGCACATTGAGGAGCTGATCCTGCTTTGAACGGGCTTTTTCTTTGACATGTGTGTGGACCTGCACCCTCCTGTTGAATTTTCAGTGTAAGAAAGATGGGGAGAAGGCAGAAAGTGTGAGACAATTCAAGGAAGTGGCTTTCAATTGGCCTTTCAGCTGCAGTTCTCATTAAAACAACTGCTTTTGCACATCTTTTGAGTAGAAAAACTAAATTCAAATATTGGCCTCTATGCAAAGAATCGGAACTGGGTGCTGTGTGCCTGTTTCTCCTAAGGCACCTACTCTGCTGTGTACCTGGGAGGGTGAGGTGTCTATAAAGCTCTTAGCTGCTTTTAAAGGGAAGAGAGGGTTTGTGGAAAGAAAAAAAAACCTTGTAAAGAACCGTGTGGTTGCTGTGGTGCTTTGGCACAGGCTGCAGTGGCAACAGCAGAGGTCGGGGCTGGGTGCGATGGCACAGGGGGAGCCGTGGCGTCCCGGGAACATTGCTGCTCTGGCTCTGTGGCACAGGGGGAGCCGTGGTGTTCCTGGAACATTGCTGCTCTGGCTCTGTGGCACAGGGGGAGCCGTGGTGTTCCTGGAACATTGCTGCTCTGGCTCTGTGGCACAGGGGGAGCCGTGGTGTCCCTGGGACGTTGCTGCTCTGGCTCTGTGTCCCACAAGGGGCTGGTGCCAGGAGCAGCCAGGCTCGTTCTGTACTTTGCTGGAGGGACTCAATCTACTGAACACAAATTGTTTCAACTCGGGATACAAAGTGTCTAAGTTCATGTCTTGCTTGTGTCCACGGTATTGCACCCAACTTGGGAACGACTGCTCCTGGAGTAACTCCTGACTGCATTTGTAAACCAGCCTTCCTTCCCCTTGTCTCCTTAATAATACTTTTTCTGTTCTGACATAGGTTGTAGGTTTCTCCTTGTTTCTCCTGATAAATGTGTGTAGATCCTGTAACCTTTTCTGTGTAATATCCTCACACACTGACTGTGCTTTGCTAACCTGAATTTCCAGGTAATACACAATGAAATGTTTATTGGGGCTTTTTGCTTTTTCTCTTTTTTTTTGCATGAGAAAGTTGAATATTTCCTGTAATTTTACATAAAATGCTTTTTCCTGACTGTGTATGGACACCTGACTATAGGAGTCCTCCAATCAAAGTGCATTTAATTATAGAAACTGTAACAGGAAAAAGACCCAACCCTGTGGTAGAGACTGTATACTTTGTGTATTAAACCTATTTTCTTGGGTAGCACTGAACATGAGGGCAAAACTTGGATGCAACCAACATTTTAAAGAAGCCTATTCTCTACCGTTCCCCTGTAATAAAAACTTTTGGGTCTAAATTTAGCTAGGAGAATCTAAATTTGCCAGGAGAGCTATTCCATTTTCCATGACTAAAAGGACAGTTTATTTGAGAAGTAACTTTGTTTTAAAGAGGTCTCAATTGCTTTGGGACTCACTTCCACATAGGATGATTTTCATTGAGCGTAATACAAGTATATTAAGGGTGGGGTGAGGTAGAGATACAATGTTTCTACAATGTGTAGCTTAAACTGTAAAGAAACATAATAGACTTTCCATTACTTGGAAGGTTTGTCTATCTGTAATTCGGTTTTTTTCCAGATGCTCTGCAGTCATCAGCTGCTCACTTGTGGCTCCTTTATGGTTTTTGTAACCAGGTCATTCTGAATTACCCAACTCTGTTGCCACAAGTGTCACTCAGAGGTATGATTGAACAGCAGGCTGTGGAGATTGGCTGTCTCTGCTGACAGTCCCAGCGTGGTTTGATCTATGAGTGAATTTTAAAGGGAGTTGAACATAATATCAGATCCCACTGAAGGAAGGCTAGTTATTATGTCTATTTTTATTAACTTTTTGTGACTTTTTGCAAAAGTCAATGAAACTGAACCACAGTGAGTGTTTCTAAGGATTGCTGTAGATTTCATTTTGGAGTGAGGACTCAGACATAACTGTTAATTCTGTTTTCCTCTTGGTCAGCCATTCAAATTGTAAAACTGTTGGTCTCTGGTCTTCACTTGGGATCTTCCTTTGAATTAACTTGATACATTTGAAAGAAAATCATGATGTGTTTGCTTTGTGTTTTATAACCAGTGACTTTTCTGTTTGGACACAGCGAAATTATTTGTTGCAAAATTGCAGTTGCCTGCCAGCATTTCTAGAACTATATTTCTTATAACAAAATACTCTTTTTAGTGCAGGTATCAGCAAAATGTATAAAATATTATTGTCATGCAATTTCTGCTTCAGTGTATCCTATTTTTCTGTAATCTGCATTTAAAAAATCAAAACCTAACAACACTAAATTCTGCATGTCTGACTTTTTTTTTCCTGTGTGGCATTACTTAAAGGTAAACACTGCTCTCTTAATGTAGGTTGTGAGTGCTGCATGTGTGCTTTTCAGAGCAGTAGTGTGAGGAAGCTGGCAGTGGAATGGCAGGACGGCCTCATCCTTATGACAGTAACTCCAGTGATCCAGAGAATTGGGATCGGAAATTGCATAATAGACCTCGTAAACTTTGTAAACATTCAAGGTAGGTGCTGTGTCCCATCTATTGCATCTCAAAAACTACACTGAAAGTCCATTCTAAAGGCTACTGTATCTGGTTGTGGCAAGTCCTGTCATAAACTTTGTAATTCTTCTTACAAGGAATGCTTCTTAATTATTTTAAAAGGTGTTTTCTGACCTGATTTGTCAGCTTCCCTAATCTGTGCTTAGATTTGTCTTGCCATGGGTTGCATTTTAGTCCTTTTTTTTTTTAAAAAAAGCAACCTAAATGCCTTGTGTGCATATCATGACACCAGTTGAGTGACTAAATATATGAGTTTTTTGGGGGTGCTTGCTACGAGTTACATCCTTAAAATATGTGCAGCTTGTCTGTGGTGAGAACTAATAGTTGCTTGCATGCAAGTATCACTCTCTGTAGCACTTTCTTTGTAAAGTTGTGTGTCATATCTTGCTTTTGCCTGCATCCCTCACAGTAAGAATGTTTTTTAAATGCTTCTTGATTTGACAAAATGATGAAATTAATTAGTGTTTTTCCAGTGTACCGTGTTCAAAAATGAACTAAGCAAAGCAGTTAGTCACCTTGCAAATGTATGTGAAGAAGCATATTGCTGGAAAGATATTTAAGCATCCAAATAAGTGTGTGTCTCTCAAGTACTTTGCCCTTTTAGAAGTGCTAAATATAACTGAAACATCTCTGTTAACAAGCTAAAATTGTTAGTTATTCAAGCTTTCCTACTGGCAGGAGGATAGAAAAGAAACTAAGGAGCATATTCGATACCAGCAACTTATTTCATGTTTTGGTTGTATAGATGCAGATAAACTGGACTCATGTGTTGTCCAAAGTGTTCTGTAGGCAATTAACATTGTGGGTTATTTTCCTGTCATTAATTCTTGTATAATTGTGAGAAATCTAAGAGGGCAGGGAAGAAGAATGCGCCAGTAATTAAAAGGCTCACAGGGAGACCCATGTAATTAGAGGCCTGTGCTGTGAATAATGGAGTGGTTAATACAGAACCAGGGAGGGTGGCTGGTGCTGCTGGTCAGGGTAGGTTTGTGGGGTGGTGCTTTTATTAAGGTGAGGGTGTCTGGGGGCTGATCCTGCTCTGTTTTTAGGATCCCAGTGTGGCACAGCCTGAGCAGTGACCAGTGTTGGGAGTGAGAGCTGGGCAGTGCCCCCGACGATTCCTGTGCTGCCTCCCGTGACGGGGAATAAACCCCAAACTGGTACTGGGACAGCCACCCCGTGATGGGGCTGTTAGGAACTCAAAAAGCTGCGAGCTGAGTGCTCTGACAGTGCCAATAGCTGGGTGCTCTCCGTGTGACCCAACTCAGGGTTTAACAGCAGCGAGCCAAGGACACGGCCGGGTTTGTCACCTGCCCTAAAGGGACACTGCCACCGCAGGGACACCGGGAACACAAGTCTGCAGCAACACCGTGTGGTCAAAAGGGCTCTTGGGTGGGCAGTGGAGCTGCTGGAAGTCTGGTGCCAGCAGTTCAGAATTGCCTCTAATCAACATCTTCCCTGAAGCTCCTAAATATCTTCTGAGACAGGGAAAGCCCAAGGATTAAACAAGGACATCTTGATCAGTCACAGAAATTATGGTGATGAGCTGTAGTCAGCAGGCAAGTTTGTAATGAAGTGTGGTAGCTGGAAGCTGCAGCTGGGTAAATCCAGCCCAGAGGAACAGGACACATGTCTGACCATGTGTGGTCTGGGGTGGATTATCTATTTTGGGGAAATGTTTCAATAAAAAGCTGTGCAGCTTTCTGCAAAGATTATTTGATGCAGATAGGAGTTAACTCAAGGACGTCCATGGCCTGTGCCTCTCAGAAAAGCTGCTGTTGATCATTTCATGCAATCTGAATTGGAGGGTCACACGTTAAAAGGTAGGAAATCTATGTCTCAAAGATAATTGCAGCTGTTGCACATATTTCTGGCAAAACACAATTTGTTTCCAATGCTGAACAGCATTTTTGTGGAAACTTAACATGTATGCTAGGGATATAGTACTCAAGCTAACATCTGATCATTAATCTTTTTTTCCACAAATAAAGTGATTTTGGAAGTCTTTGAGAATGAGAATCTAAAGAATAGTTTGACGTTGTAACAGAATGAGGGATAAATTAAGGATAAATATTTTGTTACCTTACTCCTTTGAGATACTTGATTACTTCAGAGAATCTAATTATTGGGAAATGGTGTACGTTATTCAAAAGCCTGAACAAAATAATTGGATTGTGTGGCTGAATATACACATATTACTGTAGTTTCTGACTTAATTGACACTTTTTCCTCCAGACAAGTGAAAGTCTACATGAAAAATACTATGTGAGGAAAAAAATGCATTTGGAAGCATAAATTGTAATAATTAAACTAGAACTGTTATGTTAAAAGATTTGAGTACTCCACTCTTGTTTGTCTTACTCAAAATACACCTTGTTATCATAAAGAAGAAAATACTTCTGGTTTGCAAAACATAATGGTGAAATAAGAGCTTTGTAATAAAAAAATCTCAACAAGGGAGTAATATAGGAGGTAGATGCTTAGCTTGTCACTTCTTGGTGCTTTGGAGTGTTTAATCCTCCAGCCTTAACATTCTTAAAATAGCTGAGATAATTTTCTTGACTCATAGAAAGCATAATCTAGGGCTGTGAGCAGCCCTGTGTGTAGGGCTTGTGTGGCAAGAAGGAAAGCCAGGGGTCTGTTTGGGGCCCAAGGACACGAGGCAGAACTGTCCAAAGGGGAATGTAGTGAATCCTTACACAGGCCAGCATTAAATCCTGTTCCTTCTAGTTCAGTGAGTGTCCAGTTTTTGAAAGCTGCCAGGTTGTACTGTTGTTTCCTGTCCTCCTGGTTCTTACTTTTTCTGAGCTGGGCAGTGAAATGGAAAACTCAGAAGGGAGAGATGTGGAAAATAAGGACTAAAAATATAATGCATATGATCCCTGGTACAAACCTGCAGAGCCTGTCAGGATGAAGTTATATGGTGTTAAAGGTGACAAAATAATCATACAAACAGTCTTGTTTGTCTAAGCTATTACAGAAAATTCTTGAAGATGCTTTTTATTTAAGTTCCTGAGTGAGATGGAAGAAAATGTTCAGGAACCATATTTTGACTTAACAGTGGTGAAGGATCGAGTAAATGGTCTCTGAATTCATATTTTCATTATTAAGTCTTGCTGTTCTGTACTTTTTATTCAATTTTTCATCAGTTATTAGGTTCCCACATGTAATTTCTCTATAGCGTTGGAGGTTTTGTTGTTGGAAGACTTCAATTCTAATTCTCTTGCACTGAGTGCTTTTTCTAGAATTGTGGTGAAAAACCTTTGGCTTAGGTTTACCTCTTCCTTAAGATTTGTCGTGGATTTAATTTTCTAAATCTGCTTCTGTTTTAGTCCCTTTTGACAGTTTCTTATTTGTTCATTCTGTTTAGATATTATTAGATCCAAAGTCTTGCCTGCACTACTGCATTTATGAACAAAATGTGACTCTGCTTTGATTCTGTTGCCATGACTCTTGAATCTTTGAAAATCTTCAATTGCTTTTTAGATCTTGTCTGTAGATGAGAAGTTATTGTGCAGATGCTAAAATACTATTTTTGCATGTTGGGAGGATGCATTCACAGGTTGTGAATGGAAGTGCCACTCGTCTCAGCATTTTGTAAAGTACACGAAGCATCCCCAGAAGAGTCCCTTTCTCATCTCTGAAATATCAGAATGTATAATCTGTTTTCCACTGTGGGACAGGTTTTATTTTTCTTCCTGTAAATTGGATTTCTGCAGTTGAACATTTTGCAGCATGGGGCAGTCTGCACAAGGTATGACATGAAAATAATGAGGCCTGCTTTTGCCACGGGCTCGGGTCACACTGTGCATCACCTGCTTGGAGTTCACTGCAAACAAGGCCTGCTCTTAATTGCAGCCTGGGACTGACAGATCAAAATCTCCACATCCAGGCTTTATAGGCACCAGGATGGAAAGCCCTCAGGAGAAACTGAGATGGGCTGGGAAGAGCTGTTCTTGGAATCTAGAAAAGTGTGCTGCACTCAGTGATAGCTTTCAAAACCACCAGTCTATTAATCTTCTGTAAGGTACCCAAGGTGTAGTGAGTGATCTTAGAGTTCTAGGGAGTGGGGTTTTTATTTCCTTTTTGACATCCTTCATTTCTGAAATGACAGCTTATTCACACTGCTGAGAAAGGAAACTTAGTGACTTCCAGTGTAAAAGCACCTATTAAATCCTGAACTTCTTCAGCACCCAAACTGCCTGTCCCAAATATTATCAGATATTATTTGTGGTGGACTTTGTCACATTTAATTAGGACACAAAGCATTTCAGAGGTGATTATGCGCAGAACTGGAATTTTTCATGGATACCTCTTCATTGTTTGTACTTTTAATCTCTGAGAATAGAAACTGTAATGGCTACATACAGATTCAGTATTTGGACCCAGTTCAGAATTTGAACTTCTGAAGCTGGTTTTTAATAAGTGGAGGTGCTTTCCAGTTCCAAGGAGGATAATATGCTTCTGAGTTTCTTGAAGTTTGATTTTTACTTAACATCCATCTTGAAAATGGAGCAGAAATTGGTGTATAAATAAAGGCAACCAGCATTCTTTTATGAAGGTCTTGTGTTTGGCTAGCTTGTGAGAAGTCATAAGGTGTGAATGTGTTCCCTCCTAAAGGTTAAGTCCTTGCTGCTTTAAGAAATCCCTTTGGCAACTGAACCCTCCACTCGTGAGATCTTTTCCTGAAATGGAACTGTATTACTAAGAAGTACATTACTCATGGTTGAGAGAACCCACTGAAGACCAGAATTATGTGAATATTAAAGAGTTTTGAGGGTGGAAAGTGTTGACAGAGTTTCTGCTTCGAGCTGAAGGAAGATCCTGTAGCAGTCCCCAAATGAAGCAGTGAGAATTCTTTCTGAGGGCTTCCTTACTTGGAGCCCCAAGTTAAGTGAGGCTTCTGGGCTGTGGCTCTGTCAGATTTTGATGGGTGCCTGTCCTGTTCTGAGAGGTGGTTTTGTGGGAGTTGGGAGCCAATCTATCCATGGCATGTTCTTTCTACCTGACATAGGAGTAAGGAAGGAGAAAACAATTCTGCTGTGGAGAAGAGACCCCATATAGGAAGCAGTGCACTTTTTCTTGCTGCTGGGGGACTGTTCCATTAGAGGCAAAAAAATGCCTGAGAGAGGTTTTTCCAGCTTGCTTTTCATGTAGCTTATTATAGCCATGTCTTCTGTAGCTTATTTTGAAAGGAAGAAAAGGCTTACAAGGCTGATGGTTACTGTTTCCCTGGGGCATGGGGACAGTGCTTGTGTGAACCATCACAAGACCCTAAAACGAGGAGAAAATTCACTGGTTCGGGTAATTGAAAGGGTATGAGCAGAAATCTTCCTTCCATGTGTAAAGAGCTGACTCTTCAGCCTGGAATGCCGATGTTCTCCTGCCTTTCTAATCACAAGTCTCTTGTTTTTCCTACTGACTTCCCTCTCCATTACAGCAGTCATTTGCTGAACAATCCTCCTCATTTCTTCAGCTTGCATCATATTTTCATTTCCACCCTACAACATCTTGATTGTTATTTATTGTAGGACTTACTTTTCAGCTGTTCCTCCAGTGTACTGTGACTCCTTAAAACAGCCTGCAGACATTCTGAAAAGAATCATTTAAATAAAGCTGTCTCATAATGCTTACTTATCCTCCCGCCAAAAAAATCTTAGAAAATTTTACTGACTCGTGTATTAATTTGCTTTGTTGCTTTTTGTGTTCGGTGGGCTCGACTTGCCAAGCATTTGATGACCTGTTGATGTGAAAATGCACAGTGATTTCTGATCGCTAAATGTACTGATTAGTATAATTATACACTAATGCTGTTTAAGTTGTTACAAAGAGTAGTACATTTTTCCTGGCTTAGACTTGCTGGAAAAGGGATGCTTGTAGTTTAAAAATGGAGGTTGTGCTGTCTCGTTCTCAAAAGGCTCTTGCTGTACCTACTTATGAACTCAATGAAAGGTGAATTCATTTTAAATATTAATCCGGGCAGACTTTACAGGAGCAAATGCCCCCTCCCCTGAAGCTCGCGCGGCTGTGCCTGTCTGGGCTGATCGCTCGCAGCCGGGAGAGCCGTGACGGGAGAGTCGCAGTCCCCTTCCCTGGGCGGTGTGCGTGTGCCGGAGCCGGCAGCACCGAAATAGCTCCTCCGCAGATGGTGCCCGGCGCGGAGCGGCTCGGCAGCCCGGGCTGCCTTCCTTCCCTCCTTCCTTCTTTCCTTCCTTCGCTCGCTGCCCGTCAGCCGCGGTGCCCAATGGGGCCGGCCCGGGAGCCTGCGAGGTCACACGTCAGCCGTGCACTACGCATGGCTGAGTCAGGCGCTGCGAGGAACTGAATCCCATTAACATCCAGAGGGGCTCGCGGCTCTCCGCACTTAATGGGCTGCAGAGCTACCTACGATCGCTTACCCTGCACGGGAAGATGACGGAGGAAAAAGTAAGGCTCGCTGATGGTGCAGTGAACTATTGAAGAAATGATGGAAATATCAAATATGCCGAACTTAACAAGTAATGCCAAAGGATGCTGATCTGGCTTTCAAAGCTGCCTTATTGGAAGGAACAGAATTCCTTTGTGCTCTGATCCCGAAATTGTTCCCATGCTTCTGTGTTTCCTCCCTGATAGACACAAGAGGAAGGTGCGTATTTGTTAACAGGAATAATGTGTGGGCATTATTCGGGAGAAGAACGAGGAAAAGGACAAGTGCTGTCCTTTGTGTGCACAGGTCAATTGAAATGTCTGCTGACAAAGAACAGGCTGGAGGGGGAGGAAGAGGGGCATAAGCGCTGCCGTTGTGTAAGTCCTGGCAGGATGAGCAGAAGGGATTTCTTCTAAAGCCTCGGAGCATGGCAGCTGTAAGTTAGTGTATAGATAGAGCTCTGTAGCCTGATTCTACAAGTGTTGATTATGGGAGTCATCCTAGCAAAGGGTGGATTGAAGTTTATATTTTAAGGAGAGTTAATATAAGTTTTAGAACATAGGGGGAAAGGGGTAAAAATTTTGGTTCATATTTCACTGCTGTGTCCTTTTCATTTATTTAAGGTTTCAGGGTCGGTTTGGGAGTAATAAGTATATTGGTTAAGCACCATAATTCTGTGTAGACAAGAGCTGGTTTTATAAAACAATTATGTTTATTGGTGGTATTCAGTAGAATGCACATGGAGTTTTCATGTTGGAATACATGCTAATTGTTTTGGCAGTAGAGTTAATTCGGTCTAATGACTTCTTTTAATAATTAGTAATATATTCAAAGCAATCTGTTGTTATGTATAAAGGCAAACTGAAGCTCTCTTTCCACAGATGACTCCAAAGCATCATTAAATTGAAGAGCATTTACATTTTTTAAAAACAGCTCTTCCCTTACTACAAAAATAGGAAGCATTACCAGTATGACAAGTTGCCATTTTGATGGGACTTTTTTTTCCTCCTTCACATCATATTAAATAGATTTGCTTAAATAAAACCTTGAGCTTATTTGGTTTTCTTCATGAGGCAGCTGCTTTTAAAGAAAATGCCTGATTACCTTACAAAGACAGAGCTTTCTTGATCCCTGTCTGAGGGGGAAAATAATTTCTGTCACTGACTTAAAGTTCTTGAATGGGTGTAGTGCACATGTTCCAATGTTCCTTTGGAGCCAGGGAAAAATGTGTATTGAATTTGTGAATATTGCCAAAATACATGAATACTCATGAGGTTGTTTGGTTGTTTTGGTTTGGGTTTGTTTATTTGGGGTTTTTTGATTTCTTTTTCTCCCTGTAGGAAAGTAATTGATAAAAGCAAGATGTTCTTCCCTTTTATAAACTTTTGAGTATTAGGTTGTCTTATGGTGCTTTTTCCCGCTTAAGTGGTTGAAGGAATGAGGGTTTAAAATGGTGTTTTCTCTGTTCTGTTTCCTCTCTTGTGCTTTTAAATTAAATACAATATGTCATTAGACCTTCAGGAGGAAATTCTGCTTGTGGGTTGGTGCTGTGCCTTATTGGCTTCCACAGCCCCGAGTGCAGCTGGTGGTCATCAGCTGGGGAATCAGTTGAAGGCTGACTTTACCAGCACTTCTTTTCAGGGTGAGATGGTCATTGTACCTTCAAATGGGGCAGCTCTGCTTTGTTCAGGCCCGTGGCCACGGGTGTAGATGGGTAGGAAGCTGCAGCAAGGCAGCTGTGGAACTGCCCAGGGAATGCCCATTTGTCTTGCCTTCATCGCTGGGGACAGGTTTGTGCTCAGTCCCTCCCATTGCTGGTGTGCAGTGAGGGGTTGGGGCATTCCCTGCAGAAACAACTTCCTGGCCCCGCTGGCTTTGCTAGAGGAGAAAAGAGGATGTGATGATCAAGTCCTTCTGTCAAAAAAAAAATCAAAATTACTTGGTAGTTCTGATGTCTTCCTTTTTCTATGAACACTTGCAACTTCTTCTAAAACCTCTTTACAGGAAAACAGAAGTCACAGGTCTTCTTTCCTATGTACTGGCCACAGATGTATATCCTTTTTCAGAGTAACAGCAGAGCAGCTGAGTGACAGAACTTTCCTGGTCAGGTATCACAGGGTGAAGCCTGTGCCTGTCTCTTCTGACATGCTGAGCTCCACCTCTGTATTTTCTCTTGGTTCAGATTTAAACTCATGTTAGTTTACTTGTTCATTGTAGAGCAAAGTTGCGTTTAAGGGGTAGCATTGATCTGAGTGCTCGTGCTGTTGAACACACAGAACTTCAGGTTTGTCAGGTATATATCCAACAGACCAAAGAAACATTTTTTGTGAACTGTGACTCAACAGTGATTAGATTTAAGATTGACGTTTTAGATGGCTGTTACTAAGATGAACGAAGATTCATGGTTCAAACTGCTTGAATTCTCAGAAATATTGCAATTTTGGCTTGCATCTTGTGGCTAATGGATGATGTGTCAGTCTCACAGTTAGCATTAGTCTGTACATTAAAGGAGGATAGTAAAACATTGCAGCAAGCAAACAAGTGCAGTGTCCAGCTGCAATTTGAACAGCTCTTTGAAATTATTTACTAATCTGTCTGTTTCAGAACCAGTAGATTTACTATTCAAGGATCATGTCCTCCTCCAGCTGGCAGCCTCTGTCTCTCCTGGTGCGGTGTGCTGAGCTGAATTGATGGCCCAGGCTCTGCAGGGATGGCCGTGACTGGCAGCAGGAGCAGGATAATCGCTGAGCACTGCCCCTCTCTTCCAGGCTTGCTGGCTGCTGGCACCAAGGCAGAGCAGCCCCAGTTCCCATCCTGGGAGGTGCAGCTGTGCCTGACATGGTCCTTGCTTGGGGCACGGCTCAGGAGGAAGCGTGGTGCAGCTGAGTCAGTGTTGCTTCCTGCAGCACCTGTTTTTATCAGCTCCTGGGAAGAGATTAATAACTAGGGTTTGCCCTGCTTCACTGGGAACTCTGAATCACTGCTTGGAGGGTAATGTGGCTTTAGATGGTTTTCTGGATTAAGAATCACATTTTAATTGCCTTCTCTGTTAAAGGGGAATTTGTGTTTGCTCTGCCAAAATGTGTGATAAGCCTGCATCCCATTACAGTGGTTCAGTTTCATTTTCTAATGTGTTTCCCTTCTTTAAAGCAAATAGAGCTCTTTAGTTACTGAGAAACAGTGAGTCATGCATTTTGATACTGTAAAATGTGACACCTGCAAAACTCTGCTTTCTCACAGCATGGTTGGAAATGTTATCAGGTCTAGGATCAAAGCTGTGCTTCAACAGAGGCCTGATCACATGAGGTTTTATTGGGATTTGCAGGGATGTTTTGTCACCAGGCTGCTATGTAGGTGTTTGAGTACTCCACACATCCACACCCCATTTTGTGGCATCCTTCATTATACCATAGCAGGCAACTATAAATGCACAGGTGAGATATAGAGGTTCTTTAAAAAAAAAAAATAAAAAAATTGACCATTTGTTTTTTTAAGTTTAGCTGTAGTAGTAATGAATATTGTCATGTTTAAACTGAGGTCAGACTTTGGTCTTGAGTTCGAGACTGTAATCCATATTTCTAATAAATTTATGGGCATATTTTGTATCTGTTAAAGTGGTTATATTTTGTATATATATATCTGTCTCAAAGGAAAGGTGCAAAGGTTTTCCTAAAATGTTGATGTATTTGAAAGCGAGGTTTGCAGATCTCACTCCTGCAAACTTTTGCACATTTCACTTTAAAAGTAAAGAATTCACCTTTCTCTAACAGAGAGGTAAAACAAGTAAGGAGACGTGTTAGCCATGCTGAAATGTTGTAAATAAATGTTATACCTTCAGAATTGCTTTGGAAGTCCTCAGGAAATTTCTCTTTGATGGAAGCACTTGAATCATTATTCTTGGACTGTAAATCTGAGCGTTTTCAGCCAGAAGCAAGGCTTGCAGTTCTTTTCCCTTATTCAATAGACCTTTGGCTGACTCCACGTCCCAAAGATGCATTTCTTACTGCAGCATATTTTAAGCTTGGCAGGGAACAGGATTGCAGTAGATTCCCTCTGCACCAAACTTGTGCTTTGTCGCCAGGAGATCCTGCCCTCATTCAGGCGGGGTGGGGAGAAGCTTGTGTGCTGTAGTGAGAGGTACATTTCTGATTCCTTGCACTGTGCTAAACACTCATTTATCACAGCCTTTTTGTTCTCAGTTAACTCCTCTTCTTATCAGTCACTGAAACCTGAAACTGCAACATCTCATGCTAATGGAATAGCCTTTATTTTTTTTTTTTATTTTTTTTTTTTTTGTCATTACTTCTAAGCAACCTAAAAAGAGGACACTGCTCAGTCTGCTTGTCCAATGAATGCTTTTATATTTGTTGTGCTTTTCTTAGCTAGGTCATCATTCTTACACCTGTGTTCTTCTACAGCATTCCTGCAGTCATTATTTAAGGTCTCTTGGTAGGAGTTATGGGATTTGCAGGCTGCAAGCAAGTGGGGCATTGAAGTTCCTCTGGGAAATTCTGGCTCTGCTTTGTCTATCAGACCTTGTAGCTGTGCAGATGTCTGTCTGGGTTATCCACTACCTGAGGCTTTGGGAATTGCTTCAGTTAAACCCATAAATAAGAAGTGTTGTCATGTCGACACTTGAAAGGTAAATAGCAAAGGAACTGCTTTAGGAATTGTGGTGAGGTGCAAGGACACAGACATGTCTGTGCTGTCCAGACATACATTTTTCTCTGTTAAAGTGTATACATGGAGGAAATAAGGATTTTTGGTAAATTCAACAATAGCCATTGCAAGTTGATATTTACATTTTAGGTAGTTTCTGAGAGTTGTGGATCTCAAAACTGACTAGTTTTGTTGGTTGGTTTAATAATTGCAAAATGTAATTGATATCTTAAATTGAGTAATGTAACTTAAACACAGTCTAAAAGATCTTAAACTTTTATATTACAATTTGCTAGTTTGGAACAAATGTGCTACTTATTACTGACAGTCTGGTAGGTCATGGCTTTGATAGTATAGTTCATGTTTGCTGCCTGGGTTGTGGTGGCTTGTTGTTGTTCTTTTTAAGAATAGGTGAAGATTGAAAACAGAATGTGCAGAAACAAACTCTTGGTTGGTGTATCTTGATGTATCCACTAATTTAAGGCTGACTGCCTTTGGAAAGGGCAAGTTGCTGAAAAAGTATGGTCTGACAAGGGTTTGCCAAAATAGGTTTCATTGGAAAAAAATGACCCCAAACTTCTAATGTCATTGTTTGATCAGATAATTTAATTTAACAGTAAGAATCAAAATTAAATGCTGATTTGTATTTGACTCAGCCGTTCCACAAGAGATTTGTGTGAATGCAGGTTCACAGGTAGGCTCAGCTGATCAGGTGCTGTCTCTGTAGATCACACAGCAGCAAACAGGTAATTCCTGCTGTCTACTTAATGTTCCAAGTAATTGTTCCTGTTTGTAAATATAAACATGAGTACAACAAATAAAATGGAGCTGGATAATCCTAATCTTGGAAACGTGTCCATGGAGTGTGAATGCCTTGAAAATGTAGATGTGTAACGTCTCTGAAATTTTGAAATGCTGAACATTTCACTTATTTCTGTTTTCAGCACCTCATCCCGTGTTGCTAAAGGAATAGACTACACCAAAATGAGCCTCCATGGTGCCAGTGGTGGACACGAGAGATCCAGGGACAGGCGCAGATCAAGTGACAGATCTCGTGACTCATCCCATGAAAGAGCAGAATCTCAGCTCACTCCATGCATCAGGAATGTTACTTCACCAACAAGACAGTATCATTCTGGTGTGTGCAGATCTCTGCTATTTCAGGATTTAAGTTCTCTAAACTTGAGTACTATTTTGCTAAAGGAATACAATAAAAAGCATTATGTCTTGATGACACAACATATGGATTTCTTACATGTGCCCTGGGCTGGGAATACCCTTCTTTGATAGGCTGTAACTTTTTTTTTCAGTCTGCAGTGTTTATTCCTACATGATGCTCTTATTTAGTTTAAATCACAAGAACAATCAAATTTTTCTAAGATAATGGAGTAAACACTTGCCCTTTACTTTGCAGAGTCTAGGTATTGGGAAATAGAGGAAACAGGGATTTTTTTTTTAAGTGACAATACATGGTTTGTTTCTTTGAGCTATAGCACCACCTCTGATGCAATAGCTTCTATATTGTGTTGAGTTCCTTTCTCAGTACTGGAATAGTAAATTTTCCTTGTAAAGACTTTTGGGGAAGGTGAGGTGGCTTTGATGTCTACGTGATGCAAACTTCGGAATCTCATTTGTGAGCAGTTATTTTTGAAGGTTTCTTTAACCCAAATAGATTTAACCAAAATAATTTCTACTTAACTTCTCAAATTGATGTGTTTTGTGCCTGGAAAGGCACAAACTGCGTAGAACTCATGTAAGTCTCTAATTTCACTTCCTGTTTTTGCTCTTTCCGCCTCGTCGTCGCTGAAGATCGCGAGAAGGATCACAGTTCCTCTCGGCCCAGCAGCCCCCGGCCCCAGAAGACGTCCCCAAATGGTTCTGTGGCCAGCATGGGCACCAGCAGCAGGAACAGCAGCCAGTCCAGCTCAGATGGCAGCTGCAAGGCTGGTGGGGAAATGGTGTTTGTGTACGAAAATGGGAAAGAGGGAGCTCGGAATGTCAGAACTTCCGAACGAGTAACGCTCATCGTGGACAACACCAGATTTGTTGTAGATCCTTCCATCTTCACTGCACAACCTAATACAATGTTGGGCAGGTTTGTATCTTTATGGTTTTGGTTTTTTTCTTTAGTCTCCGACTGTTGTAGAGAGCCATAAATACTTTGTGGATATTTAAACTGTTTAAATAGCTGTTGAACTCATTGCTGCAGCTGATCTTGCTAATGTTCAATATTACCAGTTTGCAAATGTCTTTAAGTAAAAATCACATGCAAGTTCTCCTCTGGTTTTAGCAGGGAGGCCAAGAGATGTCTTTTACCTGGAGATGACAGCTGATAAATAAATTAACATTTCATGATGTTCCCATTTCTTTCTGTCTTCCTGGGCGCTGCTTCCGTGTTCAGTCTGCCTCATTCTTCATCTTGTTTTTAAAGCTAGGTGCTTCATAAAACAAAGTGGCATAGGGAGTGGAGACAGTCTCTTTCAAAACAGCGAGGAGGAAGACCTTGAAGGAATTTATTTTGCTTTGTGGGCCTACCCTGACAGCATTCAAGCTCAGCCCATTTATCTTTTGAATGTCAAATAATCAGTATAACAGCCCTGAGCCACTCAGCAGAGAGGCTGAACGCTCAAAATGGTCAACACTTGAATGCAAGTCCACAATATGTGTGTAATGTTTGCTGTAGAAACTATAATGAGCAACATATTTAACATGTTTGCTTGGTGGGCAGAGATTCAGTACTTGACCTGCTCAAATTCTGGTTGGTTTTGCCTTGTCCAAACACAGAGGGCACCACTTAAAATCTTGCATCGAGAAGAAATGAAGGTTTGTCCGTGTCACTTTGGATTTGGCTTTTCCATTAAAATATGGCTGTTTCTCAGCACACACGGATATAATCCTGTCTGAAATACATATATATAAATCTCTTTGCTACAGTACAGGTAATAGATGTGATTAAACCATTTCTGCTCTGTTTAAATCACGTCAGTGTGGGATAATAGTACCTTGGATCCCGGTTTTGTGAAAAGTTGAGTGAGTCACAGAGAAGGCAAAAAATGCTTCTCTGTCTAAACTGTCGAAGGAAATAAATGGAAGTAAGAATCAATAGAATTAAATAATTGATTTAAAGCACTTGTATATTATACAATACATGCACACATGTAAATATCCAGGCAGACTGGAAGTGTATCAGCTGAAATAACGCAATGAAATAGTTTCCTTTCCCATGCCCAGCCTCAGAGTAAGTGGTGCTGCCTAATGCACTGGATTTTTTGTGCATGTGTGATGCTGAGTTATTCTCCCCTTGGGATTGGTTTAAGGAACAGGCTTATTTTATCTTCTGCTAATTGAAAAGTAGGTTAATAAAGATACGGAAATACCGCTCTAACACGCAGGTTATTTATAAACCCACTTTCCCTCAATGTCAGTCCGCAGGACACTAAGCAGGAACAGCTTGGGAGGTAAAAGTAACTATAATAAGAATGTATTACTTGCCTTAAGCCTATATCCTGTTAGACTGCCTTTTTATAAATATTATTTCTTGTCCTGAAGAGTGGTGAGAAAACACGTCAGATCATGAAGTGAAAAACATAAACCCAACAGAGTGAACAGAATGCACTGTTTTCCCCTGCAGTTTCTGTACAATTTTTTGCACTTTATTTTTCTTATTTACAAACAAGAAAACCATGGTAAGGAATTCTAACCCAAATTGCTTTCGTTCTTGAGCAGGATGTTTGGATCAGGCAGAGAACACAACTTTACACGTCCCAATGAAAAAGGAGAGTATGAAGTTGCTGAAGGAATTGGTTCCACTGTGTTTCGTGCTATTCTGGTGAGTTTTTAGGGGCAAGTACTGTTAGGACAAATGCTATTAAAAAGTAAAACTTCTTGGTGTAACCTAAGCTGCATGTCTAGATTTTGTGGATGGTGTAGATTTATTTTGTTTAGTGTATTGGGGGGAAATGCTTGATATGAACCCTCTTTTCCTAAACATGAGCATGTGACAGCTGGGAAGAGAGAAGGTACACATGAAAGAAACCAAAAATTACTGCCCAACAGAAATCAGTTCACCTTTTCCTATGCATTTAGTTCACCAAATTCAGGTATATTCAGCCCTTGTGCTGAAATTAGGTGAAACAGAGTACTGGAAGCTAACTGCCTGCAGCTAACAGGAGCAACTTCAGTCTGAGCTGGAAATGGCCCCTTACGTATTTCATATCCACACAGGGAAGCAGAGCTGCTGTACTGCTTTGTCAGCACCCTTGGGATGGGAAGAGCTCAGTGAAGTATAGATAAAAGACAGCAAAATTATCAGTATTAATAGTTGTCACTTAAATAACAGTTTTAACCAGAACTCACTGCTATGAATGCAGCTCTGAAAACTGATAAATGTGAGGACAGGAAGATTCACAAAGTCTAACATTTGTTGCTGCCTTACATTTTGGGGGCTTTCTTTGTGGAGAAGGCATCATAAATGAAATGATGAAATGTTTCTGTTGGTGAATGTTGTGCACTGTGTTTTCTCTTGGTGCATTCCTGCAGGATTACTACAAGACTGGGGTGATACGCTGTCCTGATGGGATATCTATTCCTGAATTGAGAGAAGCATGTGACTATCTCTGTATCTCCTTTGAGTATAGTACTATAAAATGCAGAGATCTGAGTAAGTACAGAGTTTATTCAAATATGCCTAATTATACAAACTGACTTAAGAGTGTGTGTGTGTGTGTTAATTCTAAATCATATCCTTTATTAGATAAAGAAGGTGGCTGACACTACATGAACAAAATCCATCCCTTTTTGTCTCCTATGTAATAAAGCCCTAAAACCAATGGATTTATGTTCTTTGAAAAATAATGTCTGATATTTCAGTATCTGATTCTCTGCTGTTGTCACCCTGTGGAATACTTAACTCTATGATTGCATGAGCATTTCAGATGCAGTAACATTAAGTGGTACCTTTTTTTGCAGAGGACAGGGAGGATAATTTTTTCAGCCCCTTGCTTAGGAGAATGAGGCTGTCTCCCTGGCTGAAGAAGCACAGCTTTGCTGGTGAAGGGGGTGCTCCAGGGTTCCCAGCACGTGCCGTTCTCTCCAGCTCCTTCATCCCCGAGCACAGCCCAAGTCTGGGCCTGTGCCTCTGGTTCCTGTGTTCTCCCTGTGAGTGCAGTGCAGGGCCAGCCCGTGGCATTCCTGCTGGGAATGCTGTGCAGGACACCTGTGCCTTACCCAGCAAGGCCACCCACCCTGCCACACGCCTGAAGCTCTCTGTCCTTATGGGATTTAGCAGCTCCTTCTGTGAGGGCTCTGAGAAGCTTTAGTTTTAAGCTACTGCTTATGAAACATGGGCTGTGTGCTCTGCTCTCCCAGCAACTGGTTTAAATAATGTTTCTTTCAGGAAAACCAAGAGCAGTCTTGCACAGTTACCAAACATTTAGCAGTAGTAAAACATAAAGGAGGTCTCACAGTCACTCCTCTGCCCAATGCCACGTTCATATCTGTAGGACAGGCCTGTTAGTTTCAGCTTCTGGTAAATATTCAAATAAGGTCTGAACTTACATAAGCTCATAGCCTTAATGTCTTTACCCTGTCTGCAGTAATACTACAAGATAAACAGATCTGCTGTTTCTTATTCCTGCCTCCATCTCTTTACCAAGCTCTCAAATGTGTCTATTCTTAAAATTTTCTTCCAGGTGCTCTCATGCATGAATTGTCAAATGATGGTGCTCGCAAGCAGTTTGAGTTCTACCTGGAAGAAATGATTCTCCCATTAATGGTAGCCAGTGCCCAAAGTGGGGAGAGGGAGTGCCACATCGTTGTGCTGACAGATGATGATGTTGTTGACTGGGATGAAGAGTATCCCCCACAAATGGGAGAGGAGTATTCACAAAGTAAGTTTATCCTCATTGTTCCCGCCAAGCCATGGTACAGGTAGCAGTGAATGTGCTGATTTAAACTGTTGTACAGAAGCACCATTAGCAAAGTCTTGACAACATCCCTAGTGCCTCATAAAATAAAAAACTCTTAAGTTTGTGTAGTTTTGCTTAATATTTTGTTTCACAGAAGCATATGTTGCTTGTTATGTTCAAATCTACTTAAAAAGAGAAGCTAATTTTTATTATTAAAGTATTGTCAGTCAGTGAGGGGGAAGAAAATACTTCTTCAGAGAGAGCTTGAGGAGGGAAATGGGTAGGAGTCATGTTTACTGTGGGAGAACAACTAGAGGGTTTTTTTGGGGGGGTAAAGAAACAAGTGTTACTATTTTTGGAGTATTACAGAGGTGTGTATGATGAGTTTAAGCACCTGTAAATGGACTGCACTTCCCAGCAAGTTGTGCAACCAACCCATTCCCCAGTGTCTTCAGCTGTTTTCCTCAGGAGCTCTTGAGTCTCTCCCCCTCTTCTGAAATAGAAATACTGGAGTAAAGCAAAACATTGGAAAAGATAATCCTTTGTGTTTTAAGGCTAGAAGGTTAAAATTTGAATATAAGGGATTTTTTTCTCATTAAAATGTATTTTTAGTTATTTACAGCACGAAGTTATATCGATTCTTCAAATACATTGAAAATAGAGATGTGGCCAAATCGGTTCTGAAGGAAAGGGGGCTCAAGAAGATCCGACTGGGCATTGAAGGTAAGGGAAACAGTGCCTGTACTCTCTCTCTTTGGGCTTCAGGGTCTGCTGCACTTCTCTGCTTTATGGTTTTCTCTGTAGCTGGAAAAACAAGGGGTTGGTGTTGTCTTTCCTGCTGAAGTTGGGTGACAGAAGGGGAATGGTACCCAACAAGCAACAGGCCCAGCTAGAAAACTCAGCTATGGGCTCCAGACTGGTGTCCAAGCTGGGTCTGGCTGCTGGGCTCTGTGCAGACAACTTTGGTGGTTTCTACTGACTTCATGACTTGCATCTCACGCCCTTTGCCCTTTTGTTTTCACACAAAATCTACTCTGTGCTTTGTTTGAAGTAACAATGCATTTGTACAGCTTTGGATATTGTGTTCTTGGGCTGTTGTCCTTTTAAGGGTGTGAAGTGAAAAATGTCGTGTTAAGTGGCAGGCAAACATTTTCTTTCAGGAAATACAGAACTATCCAGTGGATCAGTGAAGTGCAAAGAAATACTGATCTGAAATAAACATCTTGTAAGTTAGGAGGCTGGTCTGTAAAATCTCACTGAGTAGTCTGATTTTTATCGTGAATGTAAGAACTGGGTTTCTTTGCATTACATTTTTCTTCTGATTGTTGACCCAGATATTTTAGAACCCAGCCTTTATAATTAGCAGGATTTCTATCATTCACTCACCAAGTTGTCATAGTTACGTTTGTAATTTGCCAAGCAAAAGCAAATGCTTTTAACTGGTTGTGAGCTCTAAAATAAGTAATTTCAGCTGAGCAAGGTAGGAGGCTTTTAGCTAAACAAGAACTGGCCCTGCCTGTAATGCTGGCTAATACTGGATTATTTCTGCTGGCATTTCTTGGTTTGGACAAGGAACAACTGTGGCACCCAATTGTGATGCTGGTGCCCTGTAGTAATGTGTAAAGTGGACTTTATTGTTGAGGCAGAGGGGAGAGGTGACTTGAACACAGCGTAGGCAGTGCCGAGGGTGCCGTGCTCTGTCCCAGCAGCGCTGAGGGTGCCGTGCTTCCTGTGCCCCCCAGGTTACCCCACGTACAAGGAGAAGGTGAAGAAGCGGCCGGGCGGGCGGCCGGAGGTGATTTACAACTACGTGCAGAGGCCGTTCATCCGCATGTCGTGGGAGAAGGAGGAAGGGAAGAGCCGGCACGTCGACTTCCAGTGTGTGAAGAGCAAATCCATCACCAACCTGGCGGCGGCGGCGGCAGATATTCCCCAGGACCAGCTGGTGGTGATGCACCCCACGCCGCAGGTGGACGAGCTGGACATCCTGCCCATGCACCCCGCCCCCAGCAACAGCGAGCCGGACGCCGAGGGCCAGAACCCCCCGCTCTGAGCGCGCTGCCCCCACCGCAAGCATGCTCCTTCCTTCCAGTGACTCTGTCCTCAGCTCATACCACACTGCAACGCCAGTTTTCCATTGTGTCCCGGTGTTTAGGATCCTGCAGCAGGCCCCTGGGCGGCCCAGCTGTTCTGGGGAGAGGCTCGGTGACGTCCGTGTCTGTGTTTACAGTGGGTTTGTGACGTTGGTGACTCGGGGCTGGCCTGGCCCCGCTCCGCGGCCCCGGCGCCACGCGGGGGCAGGAGGCGGAGTGGGAATTGATAGTAGCACTTTACAAATGGTTGAGAAATGGAATTTGAAGCCATTTTTTATAAATGTATTGCACAATACTAACAAAGTGCTTCTATCAAAGGTATTAACTGTACATAGTTTTGCTCTGAATAGATTGACCCTTTTAAAGTTATTGTATATGGTTGAGCACAAAACTACTTACTCTTGGGTTTTTGGATTGAGGACGTGATTCAATGACCCATTTTAACATCTTGTTCGAGTTCTTTAGTGAATTTTTTCACTTGTTTGCAGCGTGAGCCATGTTCAAAAATTGTGAACAACGGATAGGGGCTTTATCTTAAATTTTGCCTTACCTTAAGCTGTTCACAAATATTTATTTAATACATTTTTCATAAGTGTCATGAAATAGGAAAATGCGAATGGTTCATTCTTCATTTATTAATGATTGTAAACAAGTTTTTCATGCAAATAAAGTTTCCATTATTTTAATGGGCTTGAATTATCTGTGAATTATGAATTTTGCACGCAGTTGCTTTTCTTTCCTCAGGGGAAGGCTGGTCAACATTATGTGGAAAACAAGTATTTCTTAAAGATAATCAGCCCATTTCAACCCACCTGCCTGTGCTTTCCTCAGCATAAACCTGGATCGAGGAGTAAGTAAAAATAGCTTCCCTGGGAATTTATTGTCATGACAAAGTCGTGTAAATGAATGTAAGGCACTGATTTTCCTCCCTTTTCCCCCAAGGCTAAAGAAATGATAAATACCAAGTGCTTCTAGCATGCACCTTCAGCAGGGTTTTATCAAATTTATTTATCAAAGTAAATGCTCCATCTTAGAACAAGGGAAACATTTATTTTAAAAATATTTAACTGTCTAATACATTACACTTTAACAATATTTATAGTAAAGGATTCTTACAAGAAAGAATAAACAGCTTTATGGTACAATTAGTATAAGAAATATCCACATGGGGACTGTTTTGCAGTGTAAAAACACACCATACATCTGAAATGGTCATTTGCATATAAAAGCTACCACTGATGCCAGTGAGTTGCACAGTGATTTAAAAAAAATTTCAAACAACAGAATCCAAAATATACAAGTATTGCAAGCTATACACAGCTAACCAAATCAACACAGAACACTGTAGCAGGTTATTCCACTTTGTCTGAAGTTACACATGGGAGGATGAGTTGCATTCTGACACAGCTTTTATGAAATTCCTACATAAAAGCCTCTCAGTCCCACAAGTTTCACAGACCGCAGAAGTCCAGCAGTAAATGCACTTTGATCTGGGGGTGTCAATGGGGTGCATCATTTACAGGGGCCAGGGCAGGTCGCTGAAGTCCACGGGGCCGCCGAGCCCCGCGTCGGCCTCCAGCAGGCTCATGATGACAGCCATGGCCGCCTCGTCGTTGCTGGGGCTGCTGGAGCCCTGCTCCGTGTCGATCATGTCCATGCCGATGTGCGAGTTCTCCCCTGCAGGGAACACAGCACGTCAGGGGCAGCTCACCTCACTGGGGAACAGGGCTGTCTGAGGTCTGGCTGCAGGGCCAAGGACAGCCCTGGGTGTCAGAGCAGAGAGGCTGGGTCACTCCTCAGCACGAGAGGCTGGGTCACTCCTCAGCACCGACCCCGGAGCCTCACAGGGACAGCCCTGGGTGTCAGAGGAGAGAGGCTGGGTCACTCCTCAGCACCGACCCCTGAGCCTCACAGGGACAGCCCGAGTGCCAGGCTGCAAACACAACTCTACAGCAACAGCTGGGAGGAGCTGAGCTAATTCACCCCCACTTAGCAAGAGAAAAGAGGCTTCCAATTGTTACCTAAGGAAATTCCCAATAGAAAGTAAGTACAAAATGGGCAGCCAGGTGCCTCTCTGGGCACACACAGTGGTTGGTTATGGGCTTTCTGCCCCAGATGGAGCCTGCAGATGGTAAAAGCCAGTTACTGCTAAAACCACGTTGTTACAGTGTCCACGTGTTAGCTAAGGTGTTGAGGATGTTAATGTGTGACTTCACTTACCCAGGATAGAGGAGTTGTCGGAATATGGGTAACCAGAATTGTCCTGGATTTGCCCAGACAGCAGCCCAGCTGAAGAAATGTCTGGAGTGCCACCGTTCAAGATCTTGAAAGACAAAACAGAAGCTATAAAGCAGCATGAAATGGTGCACTAAGTCTTGAACTGTCCTATACTGGGATTTTTAATATAGGGTAGATGGACCTTCCAAAAAAACCCTGTGGTTTGCAACAATCTTCTAAACAAGAAATATCAAGGGGGTTCTGAAAACACCCAACCCTCCACCTGTATTTTATGCTATTCCAGCAGCCCCTACTCTCTGTAGGGCAGAAGAAGCAAGATATTACCAGAATTGTAACTCTGTTCCAACTTGGAATTTTATTTCAAGAACAAAGAGCTGGGAATAGACAGAAATCTTTCCTGTCTATTCCAGTACAAGCAATTCTTACACATAGTCATCACAATTTCTGGGAAAAAAAGGTTAAGTAAGTCTGAAGCAGGGCATAAGGATCTTGGTAAGTGCTCTTCTTGCTTTGGATAGAACTTCCACAAGCATTTAAGAGATTGCTGGAAGCAGGCAGGACAAGTGTTCAGGTGGCTCAGTGCTGGTAATGGCACCTGAGTGCTACTCGAGCAATCTTAGAGCAAGGCAGGTGCACGGTGTTGACTTAAAAATAACCTCTGAGTGCCCAGGAAAGCCCCGAATGGTCCCGTTTTGTGCTACAGCAGCACGGGAACACTGGCGGGATTCACTCGGGCACAGCCCGTGCTCCAGTGCCAGCACTTCCAGCACACGCCAGCACGGGGTGTTAGAGAGTTTCTGGAGGTGGAGAGAGAGCTGCTCCTTGCAGCTCTGCCGAAAAAACACAACCTAAAGGGCAGGCGGATTTCAAAGGCTGCAGGTTCTTACCTTCTTCCCTCCCGGCGAGGACGTGTCGGGCGGGGGGGTGCTGGTGATGTTTAGAGGACTTGAGCCACAGCTGGAAGGTGATGATCCTCTTATCCTAACACATGGATAAAACAGCACATGGATTTACAAGCAACTCAGAGACTTGGGAGTTTCAAATGCTGACTTTAGTATCAGATGCCATAAGGTGCTGAAAGCATGAGCTTCAGTTTTGTAACTTCCTCCCTTTTTCAGTGTTCCTCAAACCAGCAGGAGCAGCACCATCTTTATTTGCAGCCAGATCAACAGCCCTGTGTAAATCCAGCCTGCTTGGTCTCCAAGCTTTACCTCCCTGTTCTTGTTCCTGGATAGCCTTCACAGAGTCAGAAGGAAAAAGGTCCTGGCTGCTAAGGAAAACCTCATCTTTTTTGTATTTTACTTCAATTTCCACCAGCTAAGAATTCCAGTTGCCTCAGCCACATAACCCAGACTCGTTCAGTGAGCTCCTGCTACAGAAGTACACTGGACACTGGATTGTTTTAACTGCTCAAAGCCGCATTGTTCACTTCCATTTTCCATAGCTTGATCAAACATCTTGAATAATGAATAATGTAGTGACTGTAGAGCCAGCAAATCTCTAGACTAAAGGAAGGAGGGGTAGTTAGAGAGAAAAGCAATGGAAATGGGAATCTTCTCTTTGGCAGAGTTCCCTTGGGAAAGCTGAACAGAAGGCAGCTTTGGAAAATAGTAACAGCTGCTGAAAAAGGACTGGAACTAACCCAGGGTCTGAACTGAAATGCAAACATGGGTGGTAACTGCACTACTACACTCACTTGGGCTAATTAAGTGTTTTACAGTTACTAAAAGGGATGGTTAAGCTTCAAAGTACTGGCTCAGCCTTGTTTTTTTGGGTTTTTTTCCTCTTTCCCCTTTTTCCTGTTCCTACAGAGAGGAAGGAAGCCTTAGGGATAGGTCTGCTGTTGCCTTGGGTGAGGATGGAGGGAGTCTCCTGCCTGCAGTAGGGACAAAACTATGGGAAACAGACTCTGTGTGTTTCTGGATTGCAGCTCAGTCTGGTTCAATTGCTACCACTAAACATCTGCTGGGTGAGACCACTCCCATAGGACAGGGAACACAGTTCCCAGGGGGAAATCCATGAAGAACAGGGATTTTTAGCCAGCAGAAATTAAGTGGTACCCACTGAAAGCAGCTGCTCACACAGGTGAGAACAAGAGAAGCAGCTGTGGATCCCCACAGTCCCTCAGTGTCCCTGTGTTTGACCCAGCCCCACATCCTGAGTGCCATGGGAAGGCCCCTGCATTGTGTCCTCGCTCCAAGAGCTGCAGGGGAACTGCACAAGCTCATCATGCACACCTAACAACTCCAAAAGCATCAGAGGGAATGGATTGCATGAAAACAAACACTGCTGTTTTGGCACACAGTCAACAGCTTTGGCATTTGGAGGTTGGGCCACTCACAGCCTTAAGTCACTGGGAAAAGAACAGTCTGGGATGGATTTGTTCCTAGTTAGCTGCTTTTTTAAACTCATGTTTCTGTAAACAGGTCATCATCATCACCACTGCAAAAAAGTTTCAGTATCAGTGTTTTGCAAGAGAAAGCTGGAAGGCTGTAGGTTCATGCTTTCTCTGTGGGGTTTGACTGCCTCAGGGATGCTGAAAAGGAATCTAAAGCTGTTTGTGAAATGCAGCTGGATCATTCCTTATTCAGCTTGGAGACAGACTTCCTTAATTTCCTCTTAAAGAACAATAATTCCTCTTAAAGAACAATAACAAAACAAGCAATGATTTTCCTCCAACTGTACACCATTTTCTCTCACCTGTGAATCTCCATGATTTCTTCAGCAATCATCCTCCCTATTTTACCTGCCCCAGCTCTTGTTCCACCTGGAATTCCAGGCACAGTGGGATGGGTCCTTTTGGGGCCACCTGAAATGAGCAGATATCTTAAGGTCAGATAAAAGGTTGCAAAACTTCTCAATAAAGTGTTCAGGCTCTGAGCAGCTGCAGGACCTTCTGAACTGGATTTATTTACAGTTCCACCAATTGGTGAGTGCCTTCAAATGTATGAAAAGCTCTGGCTTGCACTGAGCTGTGCTGGGTCTCAGATATCCCTCTGTGCCAGCAGAGACAGAACAGATCCCAACTCTTTCAGATTCTGGCTGTTGTTCTCTTTCAGAATCAAGCATCTGGTGCTACCTCTTGTCCAGAGATGGTACAGAATGGCCCTGTCAGACCTGCTCTGCTCTGTGCCCTAACAGGCTCTTCTCCAAACATGTTTGTTCTGTGCTTTGTGTGAAGAACTTGCCAGTGCATTTTCCATTCAGTATGGGATAAGCCAAGGTACCCGATGACTGCAAACACAGCCCCTGGCAGGTAACTGCAGGAATCCAAAAGTGGAGAGAAAAGTGAGGTCTGAACAGTTTGGGGCCATTACTGTAATGTGATTTGACACTTGCACAGCACTTGGGAGGTTGTCAGGAAGGAGCCTGATACACTCCAAGGCAGAGAAAAGACCACACTGAGAGGGCAGGAAAGGCCTCAGCATTGCTTATCCAGAATGGATAAGTGCCTGCTTTTGGAAATGCATATTTAACAACAGCAGCCCTCAGCAGGCGTGGCTCAGACCCAAAACTAAACCTTATTTTCCTTAGGATATTAACAAATCTCCGTGCAGAAGTGCAGCAAATTTGTGCAGAGCTGTTCCCAAGGCACAGCCAATAATTCCCTGGGGGCACAGGAGTTACCTTCTCCAGCCTGGAGCACGCTGTCCATGCTGTGTGGGGATGCTGCCAGCTGAGGAAAGGCTGTGTCCCCGCTCTCCAGGACGGTGGTGCTGTGGAGTTCAAGGATTAGAAGAATCAGTGAGAGAAGACCCTATTGAGTGATGATTAGAACCCAAGTCATGCACCAGAGTTTCAGTACGGAATGCTTCAGGGTTTCAGTATCAGTGACACCCCTGTGACTAACATCAGGGCTGGATAAACAACTGAAAATAACCACCCTGTTCCACCTCAAAGTGTGCAATGCAGGACCCCAACAGCTTCTCTTGTCAGAGAATTCCTCTACAGCAATTATTCTGCTGAGAAGCCACCTCAAGAGAAAGGAAAAATGGGGGGGGAAGTACCTGCCAAAGCAAAGGAATGCATGCCCTGTAAGACCCTACAAAGATCCCAGGTTTTCCCAAAGAAAGAAAGTATTTCCATTTTCTGCAGGCTTTAACAACCAGAAATTAAATTACTGCAGTTGTTAAACTAAACCCCCCCTCTCCCCAGGGTGTTATCTGGAGAAGACACCTATTGCCATACAGAAGGTGTGCACAAGTTTAGGTCAGATCTCATGTGAGAAAAGGACAAAGCCATGGGCATTTCCAGGCACCTGCTGAGGGAAAAGCACTTACGAAACGACTGTGTTTGTGGAGACAATGTATTCTACTTCTTTGGTCCAAGGGTTCATGAAACTGAACCAGCGACTCCGCAACGTAATAAAAGAGCCATCTTTTATTTTAAACTTGTAGCAGTTAGTTGTAATTTTTTCTCTTGTCTGCAAAACTGAAGACAGGCAGAAAGCAAGTGGTTTGTGTCAAGCAGGCACCATGAGGACATAAACAGAGCCCTTGTCAGGGAAAACCCAGTTACTTTCTCCCCTCATCCCTCAAGAAAAATGCTGTTCTTGCCTCATCCCCCTCATCCATCCCGAACCTCAAATATTCCCCACAAATCCACGCGAATCTAAGATAATCACACTGCACATACAGCACAATGCTCTTGACTAAAGCATTTGCACAAACAGCAATACCCAAATCTTTTCAAGTCTGCTTGGTTTCCTTAATACACAACAACTGCTCCCAATATTTTGAACAAAACTTCTTTCCTGAATTATTAATAATCGTACCTTGTCTGTGACATTCTGCAAGATGTGCTATATCATCTTGATGAAAATATTCATAACACGAAGTACCTAGAAGTTCCTGGGGTAAGTATGCCAGGATGGCTGTTGCCCTGGGGAAGGGAGGGAGAGGAAGAAAATAAAGAGAAAGAAAAAAATAAAATCTTTTCAAGTAGAAGTATTAGTCAGAGATTCCTAAAGCTCACACCGAGGCTGGGTAAGCCTCAAGTAACGTGGAAAGGAATTTTTCGCTTAGAAGGTAAAAAAAATTCCTTAAGAACACTATTTTTAATTCTCAGGTAATTAAGAGAGTACATAACACCCAGAGCCCTCAGGTATTACATTTGACCTACCACCACCAGAGGGGATGTAAGACTTTCTAAATAGCTTTGAAGGTATGCTGTAATTTTGGAAATTTAAGCCTGAAAAAAGTTGCCTTCTAGCAGCCACAAGATAATACAAAGCTTTCTGCATAAAATACCACTGAAAAACAGACATCAAAGAACTTGAAGAACTCTTGAAGAACTCAAGAGTGGCACAAAACACCACCACACCAAACTCTGGGCCCACAGTCACAAGCTAGAAAGGTTAACAAATAGAATTTTCCTGAATAAGCACTCAGAGAGACCCACTGTGTGTCTCTGGAATCAAACAGGAGCACGGAGCAAATAAACCAACTTTCTGTTCCATCAGAACCAGCCACAAACACGACTCCTTTTCTTCCTCATCACAAAGCTTTAGATGGAAATACACCTGGGATCCACAACATGGGAAAGGCCTGGATGCTTGATCTGACTCTCTTCTGCAATCTCAAAAAAAGCCCAAATTAAAGATTTTAAAATGTAGAATTTAGTACATATTAATAATTATGAATAAGAACAGAAGGAAAAAAGCTGAAGCACAAAAGTATTTCGATGTGGGGTATTTTTGTATGCTCCCAAACACACCAAGAGAAGTCAGCACCAATCAGGTGCTTTACACCTCAAGTCCTCCTTGACAGGAAGATCGAAGACCTCAGCTTTAGAGAAGGACACAAGAATTCAAACTGACTTTTGTCTTATCCCTTATCCCAGGACACAAATTCCAAGACTGCTTTGATGAATTATCTCTGAGAGAATGACAAAGCAGCAAAACAAAGTCTATCTTTAAAGTGGAAGAGTTGGGAACCAAGTCAATCTTATTCCAGTATTTTTCCAAGTACTTTAGCAAGCAAGCCTTTTAGCAGCACTGCTGTGGTGGGACACCTGACAGAGATGGGAAACAACCAGCATGAGAATCAACAGCTAATAAACTTTTTTCTTTTCATAGCAGGATGAACAGGTGGTGTGGAAAGGAGAATCTGCACCAAATTACAGACATCAACAGACTTGGTGAATTCAATATCTGACCACGTTCTGTTATGCAAGGCAGGAAATTGTTTGTGACCTTCTGGAATTTCATCCTGTATTTATTTCTTCCCTCAGCTCGCTTCTCCGACTTAACAAGGCAGCTCTGAATTCTGAAGCTGTATCTGACGTCATTTGCATAGATAATAAACTTTACTCTCAAATTCACCATGCAGACCAGTTAAAAGTACTGAATAAACAAGAGGAGAGATGATTCTCTTTAAAACTCTCTCCAGTGTAGCTGCCATTTGTGAATTGTTAAGCAGTTCCCTGGCTGTGGCAGCCCAGCTAATTGGTACCTAATCCATAGCAGTGCTTCTCCAGGGACCATGCAATCCATAAGGACAAAAAGGGTCACAGGGAGTTTAAGAAGTATTTCCTTCCCGAATTCCCCCGGACAAATGATAAAGGAACAGTGCAAGTCTATATGAACAAAAAAAAAAATCACTTGGAAATAAATTGTTTGCAGCTTTTATAGGTGCCTAAATATTCTCCAGTAGAAGCAAGGATCATTGGATATCAACTTCAGGCCTACAGATGAGGCTTTCTTCTAAATAAATTCCCTTTCAAAGAGCCCTTTGAAGTAGCATACACATCCCAAGGACTGTAAAACACAGCTGGAAAACAATTAAATAAAAGCATACGTGTTTAAATCCAATGGGTCAACATTTTCTGAGCCTCACTATTTTAGAAATGCCTCAAAACCACACATCAGGGGAATATGTGTGGTCTTTTGAAAATAAAACTTGTGTGTAAACAAGAGAGAATGGCATTTTCTGAGCAACATGTTCTACGAATGCTCCCATGGCTCCCAGAGCGAGCACCAGCTCCGAACACTCAAGAGTTGGTATTTTCAAAAGCTTTCTATCAAATCAAAACCAAAACCACCAAGACAGCCTAACCAAAACCCACAAACCCAACCACTGCAAACCAGATAAGTAACATAAAAAAAAAAAAATTCTCCTTACTGCACTTCCCCTCATGACTGTCTTCTACTTCCTCTCAAAGGGTACTAAAGATCAGCTGAGTCTCTCCTGAAACCAATTCCAGCAGGCAGATTCTGTCAGAGTTTGGGCTCTTCTGTGTTATAAGCAACTGAGCCAAAGGCACAGGGAAACTGGAACAGCCTCATCTGGGCAGCCTCAATCCCTCCTGACACGGAAGGGAACCAAGCAACCCCTCTCCAACCAACCCAGCATAGCCTCTCCATTAACATCCTTTAGACTCCTACTTTTCCCTCAACGATTCCAGTAATTTTCAAGGAAGATTCAGGTCATATATGTGCTTGCTACTTAAGAAAATTCAAGCCATTTCATTTGGAAAAGGAAAGAATTAGCCTTTTAGAGAATAAATTGATGTTTGAAAGCAGATACCACACTGGCACAAGGTCTCAAACCGTTTCCAAGAGATAACCCTTACGAAAAGTTTCCCTTCTTACAAACACAAAAGATCACATGGAGAAGCATTAATCCAGCAGAATGCGTCCTAGTAAACAGTTATATAAGTGTACATGTTAGCAAAGCCTAACCCAGCCTCTGCAGTCACTTAACTGTGCAGTGTTTGCAAAAGGTTTCAAGTAACAGAGGCAGCAATTAGGGTCCAGTTCCAAAACATTTTCTTCTGAAGATTACACATATACATAACCCCCTTAATGAACTGGCAGAAATGATCCTGGTGTTATGCTGCCATCTTTTTTGAAGTTTGGGGGATTTTTTTTTTAATTTCATAGGTTATACTGAATAAATGCATAGTAATAGCTTTGAGTGAGCTCCACCTCAAAAACCCAAGCCAGCTTGCAGTAAAAAGCTAAAAAGGGCAGCAATTTCTTTTCCCAATGGTATTTACACTGCTGCAAGGAAAGCCATCAGTGAGGCAGTGCTGGACAGTGCCTTGTGGTGGAAGCTGTTGGAGGAATCCTCACCTCTGATCTACAAAGACGAATTTCCCGTCGATGGCGTGTCGGGACACGTATTCCGTGGGCTTCACCCGGATCTCGCCGTTCACCGGCTGCGGGACGACGTGGGGATGGAGCCTCCCGATGGCAACAAGGCAGCTTAAATTACAACCCTCGTTATCTGGCTCGTTATCCTCATCCAGTCCCATCTTTGTTGGAGGCCAGCTTTTTAAATAGCCTGTGCTATGAATAGTGCAAAAGCTTTTGCGGTCTGCTGTAAAAAGAAAACAAAACAAAACAAAAAAAAACCCAAAAAACAAACCAACAAAACCCAAGAAAGCAGTTAGGTCATGGATACAGCTTTGGAGGACTTCAACTCAGTTCCGCTAAAAATGCATCTCCTCTCTTATGCAGGCAATTTGGGATACTCTTCACTAAGCAGGGGTTAGGGGTGTTTACCCTGGAGAAAGGAGGCTCAGGGGTGACCTTGTCACTCTCTGGAACTCCCTGAAAGGAGGGCATAGCCAGGTGAGGTTTGGCCTCTTCTCCCAGGAAACCAGAGACAGGACAAGAGGACACAGCCTCAAGCTGTGCCAGGAGAGGTTCAGGTTGGACATCAGGAAGAATTTGCTCACTGAAAAGATTGTCAAGCACTGGAAGGGGCTGCCCAGGGAAGTGGTGAAGTCCCCATCCCTGGAGCTGTTCAAGAAATGACTCGACAGGGCACTCAGTGCCATGGTCTGGTTGACAAGGTGATGTTTGGTCCAAGGCTGGGACTCCATGACCTTAGAGGTCTTTTCCAGCCTTAATGACTGATTCTAAGGGATTTTTCAGGACTCCTGCTGTAATGCAGCTAACCTGAGATAATCCAATAAACAATTTATCTTGGCAAAACCACTGTTTATGCTGAATCATCACACAGCTCAGACCAAGGTCACTTTTGGTAATTTTGAGCAGAAATTGCATCACATTTCATTATTTCAGCAAAGGAGGCAAATAATCCAAAGGAATGTATGAAGAAATGAGTAGATTAATAAATAAGATGCCTCTTTCAACTAAACCTGAGGCTCCTACAAAACCCAGGAACACGTTTGGCAGAACATACACTGTTTGGGGTGTACAGGGGACAGCTCTACACAAGGTGATGAAGATTTGCAATGGCCAGTAGAAGTCAGTATCCAAAAGGAGAATTCCTATTCCTCAGCACTGAGCAGCGCTGAAAACTTCAAGGAAGGTGACTTTCACAGGGAGGTAGAGTAAAAGGCTTATGCAAAACTACACAAACTGGCTTCCTCAGGAATTAGCACAAAGCAGGATCCAAGGCTCTGTCTGAACCTCAGAGGAAGCCGGGGCAGCTGCCACAGCCAGAGAACACACCAAAATGGCCTCTGTTCTCTTGCTGTTTGTTTTTTCACTTTAACTAACACCAAATGTATTACTCACAGTACTCAAAGGAAAACCTTCACATTTGGGCTAAATATATATTCCAACATGCCTAGAATAACACCGTGCAGAGGAAAAAGTATTACTAACACCTCTGATGTTATGACCAAATATTCCAGGTGTACAAATGCCATATTTCCAGTACTCAGAATGTACCAAACCCACAGATGAACTTCAAATCTCATTTTTTGAGGTGGATATCCATCCAGACATCACTGGGCAAATATGGAGAAGAGAACAAGGAACAGCTCCCCTTTATTGGAGATATTGGCCAGGTGGTCAAGACTGAATGTGGTCTGACCAATGTCTGGAGACGATGCAATAACCACCCCAGAACTGTTGGCACAAACTCCCTGAAAAAGTTTCAAGAAAGCAGAGTGGAGAATTTGGTTTTAAATGCTAGCATAGGTGTGTAAGAGCTATTGGAGGGGGGTGAGGAGGAGTTTGAAGTAGTAACAGACCTAGACATAGTTTAGAACCTTAATAAGCGACATCGATAAATGCAAAAAATTTAACAACTGCAAATGAGAGTATTAAAAAAAGCCTGACAGCCTGGGTAATAAAAGCACAATGGTTACCTTTCTTCTTTGAGCAGGTTGAAGGGAAATCCTTGTCTTCTACCTTGACGGAGGGTCTGTTGCACTTCATCCTGCAGAAGAAGGAGCGCCGCGCTCCGGAGCAGAGCCGCGAGGGCCCGGGCGTTATGTCCGTCTTGACCGGGAGGCCGGCTGCGCAGACACGGGGGGTGAGGGAGAGTCTGTCAGCTGCAGAGTGAACCACACACGTGGCCACCCCATAAACCCCACCCCACAACGCTTCAACCCCACTGGGCCTTGGACCTCCTGTTTCTGAGGGTTTGATGCACGTGACTGTGCGGGAGCCAGCTGACCATACCAACACTGCAACTTCTGACTCCGCTTTCTGCTGGGAAAACACTGAGGCAAGCTCAAGAACACAGTCCTGTAATAAATACTGCAATTTCTCTGAACTGATTAAAAATAGAGAGATTACTTTTCCATAACCAGAGCAGAATTCCATACACAGTCACTCAGGAGGCTCCTGACCCTTCAGACTGGCATTTTTTTAATCAGAGCACCCACCCAGAAAACGTGTGTGCATGTAGGGCAGAAGAGCCCCAGTGACACTCCAGGGATAGAGGGAGGAAGAAAACATAGCAGGGACCTACACAGGGACTGCAAGTCCCCAAGACCTCCAGTTATGTCTAAGAGGTCTCTCTTGCCTCGCAGATATAAGTGCACAGGACAAGCCCTAACAATAAATCCTGACCTTTATCATATTCTCACAGGAGATTCTTTTCTGTGGGAAAAACAACCAAAACACATCACCCTGAGTCAACAGCAGAGTGCTGGTACCACCAGGGCTCCGGGAAGACATGGAATGCTTCCATGGCATGCATCAGGAGCACAGGTATCAGCAAGGCCAGTGCTCTAAGGGCTGATGGAGGATTTAAATCACACAGGAACTTTTCCCCAGCCTGCCATCCACTCCAACCATTTCTGCATGGGGCTATGTAAAACCAAACTATCAACATGAACAAAGACTTGTCGGGCCTTGTGGGCTTTTAACATAAGGAGGAAGACAGGAATTCCAGTGTTTTAGTGGAAGGGGTGCCTCCCTTAAAATCACACTGGAGTGAGGTGATCTCCAGGAGGTCAGGCTGCTCTGCACCACATGCCCTCCAAAGTGCTGCACGGTGGTGAGAGTACAAGCTGTGCCGAGTTACTCATGCCAACACAAAAATAAATACGTGCATACATCCTCGTACTCTTCACCAGTATGAGCTCTTGAAATTCTACCAATCCGTCTATCATAGCAGATGGGAAGACTGTAATTCATAGTATTTATTTTTGCCCTAACTTTGTCAGAGGCATACAAAAAAAAATTCAGGAGGCAGCACTGGATATTCATGCTTGACAACCGATGAAACCAGGAGCCAGAAAAAACTTCAGCTGATTCTGCTGAAGCCTCCAGGCTCCCTGCCCTCGAATGATCTCTCTCAACTTCAGTTTCTGAAGTTCCGCTGGTGGCTTCTGTGAGCTGAGATCCAGGAGATTTCTGCTCCTGACAAGCATGAGACTTAATGACCTGGAAATCTGCAGTGGTAAGATACCACCTTCCACTTAAGCAATGCAGACTCCTGTTATGAGAAGGAATTAAACACCCACTCACCTCAAGAGCAGCAGAGATACAGAAGTACTTTAAAATACCAGAGCGGAACACAGCTAAGAGACATAGCAGAAAATTATTCCAAGGCTAAAAATCTTCTAAGAGAAAGGCTGGGTCATTGATGGAAGTGGCAGTAAGCAATAAATAAGTAGATAAATAAAATGAATCCTCTATCTTGGCTGACATCTAAGGACTACCAAGATAATACTGAGTGTATTCTGACCATTTAGAATGATGGATTAGAACAAATGTTTCATCTGTTCTAATAGAAGAAGTTAAAGCTTTGATGCCTGGAGAAGAGAGGACACCTCACTGGTGAAGCCAGTTCCAGTAATGCATCTGTGCCACAGTGAATGCCAAACCCAACAGCTTCTGGGTACCTGTCGCACATTTTCTTTTTTTTTGTTTCTTCCTGTCTTTAAGCTAAAACCTCCTTGGCATGAGACAATCCAAACAGCACGCTCCCACATCCCCACTGCTGACATGAGGCAAAGCCCCAGCAGCAGTGGCTCTGACCAGGTGACACTTTTCCCAAAGGTGATAACACTCACTTTTTGCATCTATGAGCCTTTCTCGTGGCGCGGTGTCAGAAGAAGAGAGCTGCTCCTTCACTTTGGCAATGTCTTTAGGGTGGAGATAATCAAATAAACTTTGACCAATCAAATCATTCTGTAGAGATTGAACATTCAGTCAAAAAGTAAAGCAATGGCTCAGTATATTTTCTTAATTTTAGCATCCAGTATGAATAATCCTTTTACATACAGGTGTAACCATCCAGATCCAGCCTCATTGCAGGGGGTTTGGACTGGATGACCTTTAAAGGGTCCCTTTTAAAACAAACTATTCTGTGATTCTATGATTTGATGGAAGGTGTGTTTTCTCTGTGTATTTAAATTATGACTACATTACACAGTAATTTCTGTCATAATTTTCAGTAAGAGTTTTGCAGAACTGGCATAGTCAATCCCCCACCACCAAATATTCTGATTTCTCCTCAGTCTCACTTCTTCTACCACACATTTGAATGAAAAGAATCATAATAGAAAACGTTCTTTTTCATTATTTACATATGAATAGATATTTAGTATATGCCTAACTAAAGGCTGGCTGAGGAAAACTTTTGAAGTTAATACAGGTTTTAAATTTGATAAGGAGTGCAGATGACAGAAAGAATGAAGATTATTCACACAATGTATGGTCCAAGTTAAGCCTTATGTTGAGCATATATTAAAAACCTGGCTTTGGTATAACTGCTTTCCAGTTTCCATCAGTAAGCATGCAAGCAAAACCAGAACAGACAGAAAGAAAACTAAGCTGAAAAATCCATGTGAAGCTACTGGAAGAACCCCAGACTGATGTTTCAATATTTGCTTACACTCCCAATTAGGTAATGCTTTTGCAAGCCTGAGGGTAAATCCCTGAGCAGAATGCCTCTATCAGTGAATTATATTTAGTTCCTTTTCACCTCCTTGCTTTGAATGGAAACCAGAAACAATCTTCTCTAATGACATGGCAGAGAAAAGCTCTCTCTTTGCAACACCTCTCAGCTTTCAAGACAGACTGTTCTCATACCCACCCTCCAGAAAAAGGCATCTAGAAGCTCTAAAATCTTATAACACCTAACATACTTAAAATGGAAAAGAATACCTGGCTGTAGTTGAGGATCTTGAAGACAGATTCTGAAACAAACAGTATCTTTCCTCTGTCACAGCCCACAACAAAAAGAAATCCATCTGCTGCCTAATTAGGGGGGAAAGAAAAAAAGAGTAAAATCCTAAGTTATACATCCTCATTGCAGCATTATAACCTTTAAAAACACTTTGTGTACAGTAGAATTTCTACACCAGGAGAGCTGTCTTAACATTTAGAGATAACTGAGTCAACAGGCAAAATGTGAAATTACAATGAAGGGGTTTTTTTGCATCTGCAAACATTTTTGGCATCATTCTGGGCATTGTGCCCAGAACATAAAATAACTTTTATGAGAAGAAAGAACCCATGTCTTGTCCAATAATATTATGATTATGTTTAATAATGCCTTCAAATTAAAATGTTATTTTAACTGTATTTTAAAAAGCTCCTCTTTTAGAAACCAAACATAACCTGGATATTTATTTCTGTGCCTGGAGGCAACTAATTCCTATTTCCAAAGTAGTGCCTTTCAGTCACACACAATCATGCAGCAACAGGCCCCAGTTATGTATCTTCAGAGTCACAGTGCTGCAAAAATTAAATTCTGCATATGCTGCATCTGGACACTGCAGTGCTTCAACAATTACACAAGCCACTCGAAGAACTTAATTACTGGCTAATGAGATAAGCTCTCCACTTATAAAAGCAGTATAACAGCAGGCAGCCAGATATCCTAAGTCATGTTGCATCAGTGACCTCAAAAAAAAAAAAAAAAAAAAAAGCTGATTGTATCATTGTACACTGAAAATCATGTCACGGTAACCCAGGGCAGCAAGTCTGCAGGAAAACAATTTATATAATTTTGGTTCATTCATGTAATAAATAAAGATTCTCACAGTTACCATTTAAATATCAGTTTCCTTAGATCCCCCTCTTCAATCTTTCTGCTTAAATTAAGGAATGCTACTGATCATTAAACTCATCGACTCTATGAAGCAGTCTACAGATTTCTTAATTACCCTCCATAAACAAAACATTTTTAAGCTGAGATGCAAGGCAGAAAAATATTGGTGGTGTGCTTTGGGAGCGTTATAGTCACAGATATTAATATCTCTTAATTAAAAGTTGGAACATACCCTGAGAATAAGATGTTTTAATTCATCATCTGATAGAAAAGCAGGCTTGTAGTTTGCTTCTGTATATGGGTTTGTAGCACCTAATGAAAACAAACAAACAAACAATTCCCATCTCACCATTACACACTTAAATGAGCAATTTTCCTTTGGCTCCTTCTTAGACTGCTGTTCATTGCTGGTGTTCTTTAAAATGAAAGCTATTCTTTTGGTTTTGTTTTACTATCAATGAGCTCTGTTGGTATTAATAAAAAGATGAAGTTTTTCTGCTAAGACACAAGTACTGCATTAGGTAGAAATACAAATTAAATGCCTCTGAGATATAAAAATATACCTTGACATACTTTTGAACCCAAAGGCTGTCCTTGATTTACGGTCTAGTCTCGGAATTAGAAATTATAAAAATAAGAGATTAAAGAATAAAAGCATTCAAACTATTTCTTCTCCTTATAACTCAGTAAAACATGACAAGCTCATGTAAACAAATGATCACTTAGGAGCTTACATATCAGTTCTCTCATTCCAAGCCAAAGATAAAACCCAGCATTACAATGACATCATCTTACAATGCCAAAACCCCAAAAATGGCAACAAATGAGGCAGCTATTTATTAAGGAGTAATTATTCTCATTCTATTCCCTTCATAAAGGCAGAAGAGAATCAAATGAGTAACCACTGAAGTGTTATGAAGTATTACCCTCACCAAATGACAGTGGCAGGAAAGTTAAGCCTTTGAAAACCACGAGGTTAAATATGACTGAAGACACCAGCCCTCCTGGAAACAAGAACAATCTCCAGGATCTTTTTTTAAAATTGGCTGCATCCCTTTCTTGTCTCAGTGGTGCCTTTCTTGAAGGCTTAAGCTTTCAACATCAGCACCACTTGTACCCAAGCACTGATCCACTCTTATATGAAGCTTTAGGAACACACAGCGATTTTTAACAACCTCAACTCTTCCAAACCTGTGTGTTTCCCTTCAAGTGTTTGCAACGGAAACTGGTAAAAAATACCAAAATTGAACTTTCAAAGTAGTCTCTATTCTGTCACACAGAGCTAAAGGTACAAACACAAAATCTTACAAGTCCTGTAGGACTATTATACCTAAAATCTAACCTTTCTATCCAACAACTTGGTGCACTGTCTGCTTAGAGCAGTGCTCAGTACTGCACCAGAATCAACTGTGCACTGCCCTTAAGCCATTAGCACCAAGGCAGCTGGGGCAGGTGGGGAGAGCAGTGGTGATCAATAGGTCAGATGATGGAAAATTATTCTTTTCTCATGCCCAAGTTCCCCCAGTCACATCAGGGTATTTATTGGACCATGTACTAGAGTAAGCTGTGAATGAACACAACGCTAAGAAAAAGAGGAGTCCTCCCAAAATGAATTAACTTATTCCTTCTTTGACAAAGGGCATGAATGAGTGAGAGAAAGTGTGGCTTTGGGGAAATGCCATTTGGAATGCCACTGCAGCCCCAGGGAACCCACCACGAAGTGTTTTCATGTGCTGGACAGCCATCCTGAGCACGGTGAGCTTGTCCAGCTTGCGGGACATGGCGTTGCACGTCGGCACCAGCGAGGCCAGCTCGTCTATGAAGCTGTTCATTTTATCCCTGCGCCTCTTCTCGATCTGACTGTGAGCCTCCCTGCACACACAGCCACAAACACAAAAGCAGGAGAGCGTGAAGCACACGAAAAATGCCCCAAAGCAACCTCCTCAGGATAATTAAGCTGCCCTCTTATCCTTGTGGAAAGGACAGCAGACGTTGTTCAGACATTTGATGGAAATTATTTGGGTAAAGGACAGTTATAAGCAACAGGAAAGGTTGCAGCACAAGGTTCTGGTTTACCAGAAAACACACCCAGTGCTGGCCATACAACACAGGTTTGTATCTTCCCATACTAAGATTCACTGCTAACACTTTCACAACCCACTTTTGAGTTTGAAAGAAGGAAGATGAAGAATGTAACATTACCAGAAATATACTGGTTTCAATTTCAACGTCAATGAAGTGACTACAACCAAGTTACCCAACAAATTAGTGTTTTCACAAAATTCTAGGCAAACTTAATGAAAAATGTGAACAGTGTAAAGATACGGAAAAATAAGGAAAGGTCAAAGCTAGAAAAAGATATTTTCAGCAGAAACATATACAAATAATTCACACATGGCAAAAAACAAGAGATAATCTTTTAGATACCTTTGTTTAGAGCATTACCTTGCATTTTTTATCCTGCCTTGTTGGTCTGCATACTCCAATCTGTGGAGAAATGACATCACAAAGTTACAATGTTGAAAGCAATCAACCCAATTCTTTTACTGCATCTCACATCCTACTGATCCTCATTAAGATCAGTTTTGTCAGAATTTGAATGTTTATTTAACCTCTCTACAGAAAAGATCAGTATTTATAATATTGTGCCTCAGACTTTGGGGGTTTTTTAGCTTGTCTGTTTCATGTTGTTTAAACAACCTTATGCCTTCATGCCAGCAAAGTGATAATTTGGGACACCTGACCACAGTGACACTGAGAACAGGCACCCAGAGTCAGGATCCTGTGTCAGAACTGTGGAACTGAGATTTCAGTGATTGTATCAACAGTACCTTCCATGTTGGTCATCTTTATCTGTATCCATACCTTCCCTGCAGAAACAGAACAAAGCAACACGTCACAAATTCAGCAGGACTGGCAGAACTTTTATCCAACTACCATAAAGTCAGAATGAAGTACTCCTGCCATCTCTAAGTCATAAATACAAAAATAGGAGTATAAAAACAACAACCTGGAAGGACCAAGGAAACTGTGTGGTCTTTGTAACATTAAAACATTTTCTTAAATTAGTTGTGTCTCCTTCAGAACTCACTAAATGGCACAGCTTGATGTGTTTGACAGTAAAACATGCTGCAGTTCAAAGATATCATCTGTTACAAAAATGTTTTTCAGTTAACTAGAGGGGGGGAAAAACCCAACTTTGTGCAGATGCCTGTATGTTCTATAGCTCAGTTTGCCTTATGGCTGTTAGTTTTGGAGTAGAAGATGGCAACAACCTAAACTAACACACCCCTGGAGATGGGCAAATGCATGGAGTGAATAAAAGTCTGTATGAAACTAACCAGGCACACTGGAAATTAGTACAACTTTCAGTGTAGATATATGGTTTGCTTCTGTTTCAACACAAAGAAAAAAAGTAAGGAGAGATACATGAAGAACAGAAATAATCCCTCTTATTACATTTTAATACTGTAGCCATATGTGCACAACTAAGCAGGACAGGAGAGTATCAGTTTTCATAGCTGTACTTGGTAAAAAAAGCTAAATGCCTATGATTGCACATCTTTTTTTAGACAAAATAATTAGGAAGAGAATGTTTTGATTTATGTGAATCTGTACAACTGTGCTTAAATGGACATTCCTAGGCCTGCTCATTCTGGTTTAATTTCTACCTGCAAATTTTAAGTCTACGGAAACAAAAGGCAAGGAAAAAACACTGGGCATATTTTTCAAGCAAAACCAATTACTAAAATGTTTATACTTACTCAAAAGGAAAGCCATCGAGTCTGAAAAGAAAGAAAAATAAAGTACACCATATATAGGAAATAAGAATAATGTGTTACATTTTTCTGCTGAAATTCTCAAGCTAATTCATACTCTATTTGAAATGAAAAGCACAATGAAAACAGGACAATAGCAGTGAGCGTTTGCTAAAGAAACAAGCTTGTTCAAATTAATCTACTTTCTGAAAGAATAATTCTGCTTTTTAAGAAAAGAGAGCATAGTTCATTACACTTAACGTGAAAGACTAATAAAATAACTAACCTAAATTATGTTATGCAAATCATTGAGATATTGTTTCATCTTCAGAAAGGAAAGATCTGTGCTTTATGCGTGTTGTCCTTGTGGTTAGATAAATGGGATTTCAGAGGACTCTAAGGCCAGAAATAAAAAATAAAAATAAAAATAAAGTATCCCAAGTTTCTCAGCTTTTGATTCTTGCCCAGCAGGACAGATGCACATTTTACTTTAGTCTAAAGTCCCAAGCTGAACTTTATACAGACTTTATCATATCATAAGGAAATTAAACAGAATTTCTACATGCAAACTAACTGCTGGCATCACTTCAACACTGTAAAGTGACCTGAAATACCACTGTGCTTTACCATGATAAGAGTCCATGTTTTATAAAAGCCTTATGAAAAGTCTTCTCCTCTCAGCCATTAACATACTTGCTATTCCTGTTCCAACACTGGACACAAACCTTCTTAAAAAATAAACATGGTAGCCTTTCATGTGTTGTTCACTGCACTCTTAGATCAATTATCCTCGTGATCAGTTTTAAAATAATAATAATGTTGAATGTTTTCTTCATCTCCCAATCTGCACACCTGAGTTATTGTCTTAGCCACTGACTCCTGATGCTCACAATTAAAAAACACTTATTACACCACCTTTAGCTCTGGGATGTTTGTTTTTAAACATTCTCAGAAAGCAAGCTCTAAAGGAGGTAAAAAGAAAGTTACTAATGCATCAGGGTCGTTTGTCTTCTCATCAGGTAATATTTCAATTGACAACATTACTCCCAAGACAATAAATTTACTGTTCATAGTCCTGTGCATGAAGTCTTGGATTACAGCACTTGACCAGGCCTTGCTGAAGTGACAGCAATAGGTTGGGCAGGAATTTTCCTACAGCAGTTGCAGAAGGAACTAAAAAGCTGTTGTGGAGAGCTGCAAATGCAGCTGATGACTCCTCTTGCTTGTACTCAAGAGGTGAACAAAGAACCCCCCTAAAACACTGGTTCTGCCTCCCTTATTCCCTGGCTTCACTGGTACATGAAGCATCAAACTGGACATTTGGATAATTTATGTAATAAAATCATTAACAGGAAGCAGAAGCTGGAACAGTAGCATTTCTGAACATTTCCCCATACATACACATATAAGGAGGGATCAAGGTAGTCCACCTTAAGTTCTACTTTCAAAGAGAAACATTTACTAGCCACCATTTACTTTGCAACACAACATGAACTCTGGTATGACTACAGCTGGTGTAAACTTATTTTACTAAGGATTCAAGGAAACAGTGTTTTCACACATTTTTAAAAAATGCACACAGAACCTAAAGGGCAGAGTTATAACTTACAAGAACAAGCTGTCTTTTGGAAAAGAGGACTTGAGAAATGCTTCCTACCCAGAGGAATAAAGATGGAGAAATCCTTTCTAGAGAAGAGGAAGTTGGTAAGATTGAGGCTGTTCACTGAATTTTGTAGTAGTCAATTCGACTAGAGGAACACATGTGCTTTTCAGGGAAACTAAAGGCAGTTCAGAGAGGCATTTAAAGCTTTGTGCAGAAGTTCTCCTAAAAAGAATCTAATTCTTAACTGTCATGCTCAGCATGGATTAAAAACTCCGCCCCTTCTCGAAAAAAGAGCTGCCAACAATCCAAAGGCCCCCAGCAATAAAATCTGTGCTAAGTTACATAAAAATGGACTCCGTGGCTGGACGAATAATGGATGTGGCCACACACAAGTCCCCCTGCAGCCACACTTTGTGAAGTTACAATGCAGAGGAGGCTTGCACAGGGGCTTGCAGTAAGTAGCTTGCTCTTGGTGTTGCTCTTGGTGTTCCTAGTGCAGGAGACATTACAGATTTGGGAGTCTGGCAATCTCTACTACGCCCTTCATTGTTCTAAAGCAGAGCTGGTGGGATTTCTTTCTACAGTCGAGAACCACTACAAGAGTAAGTCAGTTGTTTAAAAGAAAGGCAGCTCTAATACCTCAAACCAGAGACTATTCAGATTCATATTCAAATGAGAGCCCAAAATAGCTTCGTCAGGCAAAGGTTGGCAGCACATTGATAGGAAGTGACTAAATAGGCAAAAAATAGGTGCAGAAAAGGAACTATTCCTAGTTTTGCTTCTGTTTTTCAATAAATTTATTATCTTCCCCCTCTGTTAGTCAGACATTGTATTTGCTATGTAAATAGTCAACATAATCAACATTCACACTGTACATTTCATCAGTACTAATTCCACTCCCCCACCAGACAGATTTTCTCCTCAGCCTTACCCCATGTGATAGCCCTCAATTCTAGCTGCACTGAGATGACAGCTTTATTTTTATTATTAAATAATGAACTTGCCTCAGTGCATAGTAGCTTTCTTCTTTATTAAAACCTTTAAAGTAGGTTGTAAAGAAGAGGTTATTTAAAAATTGCTATAAATATTTCTATAGAGGTCCCCACTGTACTGTTGTGTTACCACCTCCTTTTAGCAGTGTTAAATCAAGAGAAATCCAACTTACTGATAATCTGTTGAGCTTCCCTTTCTTTTCCTATTACAGTCCATTCCTGAAGTGCTAAGGGAACTGGAGATCAAGTCAGCAGGGTCTGGTGACATAAAGTCACTAATTGTAGAAGATATGTCCATCCTTTGGTCTGCCATTGGACTGTCTAACATTAGGGAAAAAAAACCCCACCAACCAAAAAACCACTGCATTAATATAAGCACACACACATTTTTAACCAAAAAAGTGATCTCAAACTTAGCATTCTTGAAAAACTGCTACAATCAGTTTCTATTATTTCCTCTTACTGAAAAAACCAACAATTTCTCCTTTTCCAGTTACTGCTGTATAGAGTAGTGCACACAAACCATGAATACTCTCAAAACACATTATGTAACACAATTGTTTTTCAAGATTTGTCAGCATGATCTTGAACTAAACCAGGTTTATTTTTATGTTACCTGGCCAGCCAACTGCTTCTACCCAAAAGAAATACTACTGACTGGGAACACTCACTTTAATGTGTCTCTCCATTTTAATATTATATTAGAACAGTTTACAAACTTTTAAAGTTCTGATTCCACTGAATTTCATGGAACAGAATGAAGAAGATTTCCATAGAAATAAACACCTCCACCACACCAGACCCCACAAATAAAAAAAAACCCAGTGATGGTCTAAGAAGGTTAAAGGTACAAATGAATCTAATTGGCTTTTTCAGCCAAAACACTTTTTAATCCTGTAGACTGCAAATAATTACACTGTTGGAAGAAATCCTGTGAAAAGTTCACTGCTGAACAGCACTGACTGTGAAAGACAAGAGTTTTTACCTGAAGGCCTGTCTTGGAAGCCTAAATCCACTTGGGCACTGATGATGATGCTCAGCCTAAAGCAGCTGATAACCTTAGAACTCTTCCATGCCTCATGTTCTGTGGGTCAAATACTTTCAAAAACCTGAAAGGAAGGAAAACCAGCAAGCTTAAAAAACACCTTAAAAACAATTGCTTCAGACAGTTTAAAAAAGCAACAGATGTTTCCTACTCAGGGATCAAATATTCATTTCCTTACAAAGTGTAGAAGCTTTATCCATCCATCAAAAGGTTTAGATGCTGGGATGTGCATTTCCAATGGACCAAGCTTTGGACAGAAGGAATCTCTTCGGCACCACTTCCTTTTGGACCCTTTTTACCATTCTCTGGTCTTTGCATAAACCCTCTCTGCTCATAAAGATCACACAATGACAATCATGAGCACATGTGCTGTCAGGTGCTGCTAGAATAAGTCAAATTGCTGTCACGGTGCAAAGGACAGACTTCCCCTTCGCTCCTGACTGCCTGACTCTTAAGGTGGCCATTGTTTTGGGTTTGGCTTTCTGTTTTGCTTTCCACTATAATAGCAGTTGGCATCTCCAAAGGACAGGGGTTAAATATGGTTTTATTCTGCAAGCTTCAAGTTTTATATAAAATTCACATCCCATACTACAACTCAATCCCTCCCAACTATACTAAAAGTTCAGTGGCTAGTCTGCAGGTGGATGTCCTTCCCTTCCACGCTGCTGTCACAAAACAAGTTTTTCAGCAAAACTTACTATGGAAGATTTAGAAACTGTTCTAACATTTTCCTCCTGAAAGAACACTTCCAAAGTCCATCGGACACACAGTTTTCTGGCTGATGCACCTGTGAGCATCCTGACTGCCTTTCCAACCTGTGACAGCAGTAGAACTTCCCAAGTACACAGAATAAGCAGCTCCCATGACACTCTCAGAAGTTTACAAGTCAAACAACCAATATTCTGTCAACATGACTGCATTACAACCAATTCTGCTGTCAAATATGTAGACATGTTACAGAAAATTCATAAAATCCAAAATTATTTGGTATCACTTTCTTCAGCTCTGCCAGAATAGCAAATTCAGAATTTCACAAGTTAAATTATCTGATTTTCTGCTCCTGTTATGGTAATAACAGTCAGAATTGCAACTCTGCAGTGTAAGGTCAGGCAAGTCATTGCCTTAGTACCACCAGATTCTGAAGAGAGGATCAGTGTCTCTACTACAGCAGAGCATCCTATTGCTGAGGGCTGATTGTCCATCTCACTCAACAACTTGCCTGTGGTCCTTTCCCAAATAACACGACCCCTTTTCCATTTCTGAGAATATGTGGATATACTGGTAGAGGCACATTAAGAGGCCAGCTGACACCAAAACTGACCAAAGCTAAATTCAGGTCAAATGATGAAATGCCATTGAATCCATAACCTCATTTGCTTTGCAAGGCTTTCATTCACACCCATAGATATTTGTAGGTCAGGCCCTACTGTCTCCCTATGCCAGCCTTTTCCCAGTTGTCTGCTTTGTCTCTCCTACCCCAAGCAGTCCAACAGCCACAGACTCGACTGTTACTGTGGTGGATGAGATTACTGCATCTCAATTTACCAGTAAAACCAGTCACTGGCCATTTCTCTGTGCTTGGTTCAGACCCAAACCCATTATCTGCAGTCTCAGTTGATGTGCAGAAATTAGTTACAGCTAAACTTAGTGCGTTTCTGAACACCATTGTATGTGATGGTGCTTGCTGAACTCACATTTTACTGCTTCAGATAATTTCATGGACTCCCAATAATGACCTCAGACAGAAGGTTGGGATGAGCTGGAGTGAACAAAGGAAAAATGGGGTGGAGGAAAAAGGGTTTGTAAGTTTACCACAGTCCTTTCCCTTTAAGAATGCCTGCAACAGTCAGCATTTTAGCTTCAGAATCAGAACACTGCACAAGTCACTGTGCAGTAATGCAAAAAACAAATTGCTGTTCATCTCAAACAAAAATTTCAGATCAGTTTTATAGAAAAATATCTTGAAATCAAGTATCCATTCAGTTGTGCTATTTTATACCTGTCTATATTTGATAGTTTCAAAGCTGCTATTTTAAGTGTCTTGACCATTTAAGCAGAAAAAAATACATAAAGAGCAGAATTCTCAATTTCTTTTTCAGTCAGCCCTTTCTCTACCATGTCCCAAATGCTCATCCAGTTCTAACAATCACAGTCCTACATTCTACCATTACAGGAGTTCAGAACCATGCATGTCTCTTGAAATGAGTTTTAAAGTTAAGAAAATGTCAACTCAATGATCAGAGCAAAAATCAGCATGCCCCACTAAATAGTGAACAGTTCAGAGAAATGTTTTTTCACAAGGCTCTCTTAAAATTCTGAGAAACTGAATATTTCTTCTCGGCCTCCAGCTGCTAGATGTTCAATGCCTAAAAAAATTCTCTCTGAGAAGGAACACAAAAGTTACCCATATATATAAGCAAAGTTCAAATCTTCCATTTATGATGTCGAACCTGTTGCCAAAGTACTCTAAGGACCTACTTGAAAAGAAATGCCATGGAGTCTAGTTGCTGCTTAAATTCTCCTGTGGAGGAGAATCAAATGATATTTTGTCATTGTATCCATGACAGTTTGTCTCTACAGCCTGTTTGGGACTACTTCCTTCAGGATTCCCCTTCCTTGCATTCCACCTTTCTCTGATCCCCTGTAACAAGGCTAATGAGACAGTAAAAGGAAAGCTTACTGTTTGTCCCTTAAAAAAAAAAGTGAGATGACACGTGACCAGCTTAATCATGCAGCAAAGCTGATCACGAGTACACAAACACCTCTGAGCAAATCAAGGTCACCACTAAAGTAGGTCAACTACATGAGCCAAGCACCCACTCGGGAGTCAGGACCTCTTCACACAAGCCCCATCAGTTCTGGTTACCCCCAGGCAAGAGCCAGCTATGTCCCATGCATGCATGGATTTATTCTGAAAGAAATGCAATTCATAACTTTATGAATCACAAGTGTCTCGTATCTCAAAAGCACAATTTCACAATGACAGAGGAAAACCGTGGTGTGGTTTCCTGAAGAAGTCATTGAAAAGATACTCATTGTCCCTACGGGTAATGACTGAACCAAAAACAGCTCCAAAAAGGAAATCGTCTACTTCCCTTCGCAGCAGTATTCCATTGCTGGAGCTAAGTGTCACAGCACAAACTGGTACAAAACAGAAACAAATCAAGGGATTTGAAGGGTTAAGAAAGGATTTAGTAGAGGTACCTTGTAAAACAATGTACGCTGCTTGCTAACATCTATCATGCTCACCAGAACAGGACGGGAGGATGCTAGGCTACTGAGAGAGAAGACTCAGGCATGACTCGGACTGGCCAGATCCAGATTTGAGGCTTGGACTTGGACCAAGGGACCAGGAAGCACGCCAAGGACTCAGAGTTTATAAAGTTCACCTGAGGAAGACTTCTTACTTCACCAAGAGGAAGACCATTACTTCATGCCGAGACCCCGGCCCACGACCGCCAGGCAGCATTGCGCAGGCGTGAGGGACGCGCACGCTGATTGTAACACGAAGCGGGACGGGTTCATGAATATGCACGAGTGTGTTGTGCAATGTGATGCACATGTAACATGTGACGAGATCTGTGTGGAGCTGTGGCAGCAGAGGATGCGCGTGATCTTTCGAGAATGACCTCTCATGCGTCCAGTGCTGCAATAAACACGCCTGCTTTATAACTTTGAGGAGTTACAGAGTCTTTGCCGCAAATCAGAACGAGAGGTTATTTATCTTCCCTAGCAGCACTTTGCTGCTGCTGGAGGCTCCCGACGCACACACACTCGGAAACGGGGAGATTTCAGCTCAGCAGCACGAGGACTCTGAGTGTCCCTGGGATGATTTTGAGATGCAGACCAGCATCCATGGGCACAATGCTGCAAGTAACAAGTAGTTCCTACATCAGAATCTTTATTACGGAATACTCTATAGGAATCACAGGAAGATCTTTGAACTCAAGCAGTGGTGGGTTCCTTTGTTCTCAGTACTTAAGGAGCAGCTGTCAGAATACTTTGTATCTTCCCAATATATTGATACTGTTTGGTTTTAATGGCACATCTGTGTCCCTAGAACTCCCCAATGCTATTTGCAAGTACTCAGCACTCCCAGAAGACAAAAAGCCCTGTGGCTTCCTCTTGCATGCAGATACATCTAACCACACTCTCTGGTGCAAAGAAGGGATTTTACCCTGATTTGTTTGTTTGTTGAGATCACCCTTTTACCACCGAGTCCTCAGCATGTCCACCAGCACCCGGCAGCCTGTGATCCACATCTGAGTTCTGGAACTCCTCCTGACATCAGCAGCTCGTGTTTTGACCCTGACCACACACGCAGAGCTGCTCCAGCCTCCTGCAGCTCCTCTAGCCCCTCACAACAGGGCACAGGGATGCCCTGCTCTGTGGAAGGCAGAGGCACAGTCCTCAGCTGCACAAGAGACCCCTCTTCCAACAGCTGCTCCCCATCTTTCCTAAGGAAAAAGCAGCAGGCTGGGGGGAAGCAACCCATGAATTTAAACCAGCCACAAAGCTACAAGTTAAACCATTTGACACGGAGGGGAAAAAGTCTCCAACAAACAGAAGAAAAACTCGGCATGCAGTTTCTCAACAGACCAATACACTGCCCAGGTACACTCCCACACCAAAATCATCGGTTCATCAGTAGAGTCTCTGAGAAGAGGCAGAACAGGTCAGATCGTGGAATCACCTCACAGTATGCTGCATTTTATCTTCTTCACAGAACACTGAGACTTCCAGATCAAGAGGGGTCTTGGTTCCTATCTCTCCTTGTTTATAAGGGAAAATACCTAAAAGCTTTACTTCCAGCTACTTTAACAAATGACTTCTCTGTTGCCTCAAAAGCAAGAGTCAGTCATAACTAAAATAACTTTCTCTTGCACGGGGGAGCTCAGAATTAGACCCAGAACACAGAAGTGCCTCAGCAGTGCTCAGTAAATGGGAAGGGTTACTTCCCTCAGCCTGCTGGCAGCACAACTCATAACGCACTCCAGGAGGCTCTTGGCCTTCTTTGCTGCAAGGGCACCATTGCTGGCTCATGAACCATCAATATCTTTTCTGCCAAGCTGTTTTCCAGCTGCTCAGTCCCTAATCTGTTCTGAAACATGGGGTTTTTCCTCTCCAGGTGTAGGGCTTGGAATTTCCCTTTGCTAACTTCCTAAGGTTCTTTATAAGGTTTTTGGTGAGCCTTTTCTCTGGCCTGTAGAGACCTCCCTGCTTGGTAGCACACCCCACGTGGTGTCTCAGCCACTCCTCCCAGGTTTCTATTTGTCTGCAGCTCTAAGTATAAAGTTTCAGACAGCATGGAAGAAAAGGAAAACAGGATGGTTCTGGAAAGAGAATCCAACATAATTAAACAACCTCCAAAAATCCTAGCTCATGCTCTTCTCTCAGGGAAGCAGATAAATACGTGTTGCAAGGGTGTGTAGTCACATGGGAAGGCCTCATGGATAGAAGATGACCTTCATAGCAGAAAAGGAAAAATGGATCAAAACCAAAGCCAACCCATGTCACTTCCAGGAATCAAACCTGTTTAGACCAGCTGTGTTATGAACGAAGTATTTCCCTCCTTAGCAGGAGACCGGTATACACCTGCAGTGACACAGCTCATGGTCTAGCTTACAATTCTACACAACAGCCACTGGAGACATCATCAGAACCTGATTATCAGCATCCTGATTATTCAGCTGACCCTGAGCCACAGGAGACCAGCTCCCCTCACACCTCAACACTGCCTCTCTACCTGCCCAGTGAATCCCAGCTGCAAGAGTGTTTCAACAAAGCTTGCTAGTTTGCAACCATTATTGAAAGCTTGATCTAGTATAAGCTTCTCGTCAGCCAAGATTAGGCTCTTTGAGCTCTTATTCTTTGAAGTGAGCTTATGTTGGCCCGTTTGCATATTTCATTCTGGACAGCCATCAAAAGGAAACATCACAAGAGAACTAATCAAGCCCTTGTGAAAAGGTGGTGATGCACACTTTTGGAAATCAGTACTAACACGCTGCTCTTACCAAAGGAATTTGGCCTGCTTCAATAATCGATCTGCCAGCACATGTACTCCTCAGGCTTCAAGAAACTGCTTCCACACGGAAAACAGAAAGGGACCTGCCTTTCTTGGAAGGCCAGTTTTGAGGGGATTTATGAAACCTCTACACATGAAACAAACTGTAGTCCCTCTACAGGCTACTGGAATCAACAAGTCCTCACATCACCAGATATTGGGTATAGCTCTCAGTGCTGCAGTAATTCCTAAAGTCAGCCCCAGCACACAGAACGAAACTGAACCAGCATTTCAAGTGTCTCCACTTAGAGCAGGAACCACTGAATTCTGTCTCAGAGCTCTGCAAACTCTGTTTTGCTGAGTGCCTTACAGTTTATAGACACACTGAGATCACCACAGATATCCTAGGAAGATGTGCTCATATTTCATCTCAAACGTCCACATGGATACATTAAGGAGGGTTTTACCAGAAAAACGTACCTGCCACACAACATCCGTAAGGTAACAACCGATCTCCTACAGAGTAAGAAAAGTTACACTAAGAATTACACCCAGATCTAACTATCAATGAAAGATCCACTCTCAATCAGCACACTCCTTTATGCCTTTGGAGGTCTTATTCCAACAGGTCCTGCTGATCCAGCATCCACACTGATTTCAATGGAAATGGATACAGCCAAAATGGAATAAAAATGAGTAATTATGGGAAGAGTTGCTTGTGAAAAAAGGACTGAGCTCAATATCAGAAGTGGTTTCATTACTTAAATAAACCCAAACCAACATACTTTAAGACAATGCTTCAGAAACATTCAGTACAACACCCCAGAATTCCTGTAATATAATATATAGAACAAAATAACTATATTTTACATGTAAAATAGGGTCCACAGATGCCAAATGTTGGTAAAGTAAGTTCACAGAATCTATGTTAGGATGTGATATTTAATACTAATTTATTCCACTCCTTCAGAAGATTTTGTGTGTGAGAAGAAACAAGGTATTGTATTTTCAAGACTGGGGAGGATGAGAAGACTTAAAATTAATAGACAACAGAAACTTTCAGTCCTTTGGACCAGTTATTTCAATCTACTCATTTGACATCAAAATCAATTGTTCTTTTAGTAATGACAGAGTTAAAAGAAACAAACCCAGACACAACAAAAGAAATCTACTCCCTCAGTGACTGCAACATAAACTTAGCTGAAGTCCTGAGTTTCCAAGCCAGGCCCAGCCTCTGATGTGTGAAGGACACACTGTTTCACAACCACTGAATGCAATCCTTGCTCACCAACCCTAAGCCAGCCAAGGAATTTGGAGTGGGTGGGGGGCAGAGCAGGGTGTGTGAAAGACAGGAAAACCCATCCTACCATGTGGGTAAATCAATTATCCAACATTAATGGCCTTCAAGGAAAAATATAATCAAAGTTGATTTCTTTAACAGCTTATGTACTTCCAGCATGCTTTGATCAGAAACACACACCCAAACCCACAAAACAACAAAAACCTTCTCAGTTGAGGAGGCAGTGCTTCTGTGAAGTCTCCCAAGTTGTACACATTACTTTTGATCTGTCAACAACATAAGATGCACTGCAGAGTCGACTTCAAAGCCGAAATTTTTAGAAGATTAGAAATTTCTCTGTAAGAGGACTGTACACAACCTGGACTGACATTTCTGGAGCAGGAGAAGCACACAAGATAACAAGTAGGTAAGCTACTTAACTCACTCCCCGTGTTATACAAACAGTGGGAATTTACAATCAGTGCCTCTCTAACTCACAGCTGGGAATGCCTCCTTTTGGCACTTGCAGTCCAAAAGATGCAGCTTTTTGTTTCAAGATTTCATCCCACTCATATGAGCACCAGTTTACAGCACACAGATGTTTTAGATATAGGTCTTAAAGACTTCAATTAGCCAAACAGAACAAGTAAGTTTTGTATAGTTAAATGCACATCTTCTAATTTAGAGATGATGAATAAATCCCAACTGTACACTGTAAGTATTGATATGACTGTGATATGATCTGGGCAAATTTAATTTCCTTAACTGCAGCTCAGAGAAGCTCCTGGATCCTCACAACACAGCAAATTTTCTTCCTGTAGTTCATTATCTCAAAAGTTGTCTTTCAGTGGCAGGAAAGCAAAATCCTCTCGGAAGTTCTAAGAAATGTGTCTTTTAAATGAAACAGCAGCCTGGCAAAACACTTCCTCATTTATATCAAAAGCAGCTGTGTCAGCTCTAATACTCAGCCTGTCTGATCAGTGACTTGGCACACCATGGAACCCCTTCCAGGGCTTCTTCCTCAAGCTCTGAACTGCTGCTTGTACTTCAATACCTCTTCTAATAGGCTCTCTTGACTTTAACATTTCAAGTGAGCACAAGCTCCAACTCAATTCACTCTTCTCACTGACACAGCACTATCTTAGTACTCCATTAGTTACTCCAGCTTCCAGCCACCAAGTCCTCTGGGCTTTTGTCAGGTTCTCATTTTCTTCTCCCCTCCTTTTACTGCAGCATTGTAGGCATCCAAACCAGACAATATACATTCAAGCCATGGTATGAATAATACTACCCAAGTAATATTTTCTCACTTAACTTTTAAAGTTTATGCATTATGGGAAGTTAGCCATTTTTCAGCTGAATATATTCAACCACTACACACTTCTTTTAGCCTCTGAAGTGCATCTATTAAGGTGAAAATCCTAATTTCCTGTGTTTTCTTTTGAGTTGAATCACCTAGTCCAAATACTCTTAGCCATACTGCACAGAGCTGATTCTGTTTTCCAGTCACATTATTACTGCAACAAACCCAAACATTTGGCATGTGTGAGACCTTTCATTCACAGATCTATTGCCAAACTACAGCTAAATACTTTATATCTTCAGGGAACAAAGCACTTGAACAAGAGGGCAAAGCAATCACAAGAAGGAGCAAAGACAGGTGCTATTTATAGCTGATACTTTCATTTCCAGTTTTTGCATATTCCCTCTGGTCCTGCTGGATTTCATCTCTGGCTGGAAGAAGCCATCGCTGCTCTCAGCACTCTGCCAGCCTGACAAAGGAAAGCCAGCAGGCTGTCACTTTCCCTTCCATCCTAAAGCAAGCCCTGGGAAAAGGAAGAAACTCTCACCCTACCTGGAACCAAGCTGGGGTACTCCTCACCCTGGCTGCCTCTCTACCATTTCCTCTAGCTCTACCATATCCTCAAACAGGTTCCTTTTTCCCCACTGGTTTCTTAAAAGCTCTTTTTGACTTCACACAAAATCAGCTGTCAAACACAAATGCATCACATCCATGTGAACATCTGTATCTCTTCCTTCAGACTATCTTAGAGGCTCAACTTAATTTTTGTTCTCCCACAATACCAGTGTTTCTTGGATAGGAGGGCATCACAGCGTTTTGTTAAGTGTACAAGTAGGAATCTGCTAAAAAAATAACTTCAGAGACCATACAGTGATGGCATAGCTACTGTAAATGTTAACAAAGTTTGTGTGGAAATTTACAACTTAAAATGATTGACAAATTTGCAGTTTTAGGAAAACCTCTCCCTCATAAATAGCTGCAGCTACCTCCCAGTGCACCTGGAGTCTCTCTGTTGGTGAAGCAACAAGAAACACTGACATAAATAAGCTCAGCAGGTTCCTTTCCTGAAGTCACACTATTTGCCAGCTAAATCCAAATCAAACTAGTGAAATCCTGACACTGCAACATTAAGCAGGTGCTAAATTGTTTTATGGAAAACTGGTAAAGAAACAAACATCCAAAAAAGATAACAAATGTCATTTTCAGTCTCAGTCAATGCTTCAAAGGTAACAACGCCACCCATTCCTGAACTCCAGGTTTTAAAGGAGGGGTTTGCTGCTGAGGCTGAGAAAGGCAGCCTTTCTGAGCTCTGACAGCTCACACTGGGGCACTATCCCACACTCTGCCCTTCGGAGAGAGCCACAGAAAGCAGCTGGAAGCAGCCACAGAGAACACTGAGAAGTAGGGCAAGCTCCCAAGGCCCCCCGGGCCAGCACTAATATTGACACAGCACATTAGGAGCGGAATTGCTGCAGCTGACAACTCCCTGTCCTGGCAAAGCAGTGCTCCGGACTGATACGGAACAAGGCAAGGGATGGCAGGACAGCGTCCTCCAGTTCCCACTGACATGGAAACCACAATGACAACCCAAAGAAGTCCTTTAGCAGGACATTAAAAATGAACTTAGATGTCTCATTGTACCATATACTGAACACTTAACTGAATGCTCTTGGCTTCTACTACAGCGCTCGCTGCTTTTTATGCTCCCTTCTCTCTTCCTTGGATAAACAGGAATTTCTGTGCAATGTGACGTGCACTTCACTAAAGCCAGCATTTTGAACACTTTTGGTTTTGAGGCTTTGTAATTACAGCATTCAAAGTAAGACCTGATGGAGCAAATTGCGTGATAGTTTAGGGAAAAACTATTAGAATATGGCTTGGAGAAAGTTGTATTTGTCTAGCTTAGGATAAGCATGAGATACTGCTGAAAACCTCACAGCAAAGTTTCACAGAACAGCTGATAGAACATCTTAGCACCAAAGGGATGGCTTTACTTCCTTTTTTATTCTCTTGTCACTCTTCCCCCAGATTTCCCTTCCAGTACTCCAGCAGAGACTTTATTATAAAGTCCCTAGAGCCTGTCTGTACAGTGTGTACAGTACAGAATTCATCAGGTTGAACAATAACTTGACAGAAAGCACAGTCTTCTGGGAGGTTAGAAATCTCAACTGTACTGCTGATAGGTCAGATGGTACCCAGAAGCAGCTCAAAGTAAGGAGAGGAGACGTGTCAGAAAAGGGGAAGGGAAGCAATGTCCTGTTCAACTACAGTAAGTGGTTAAAATACCCCTGTTACAGCCTTTCTGCACTTTCAAGATATTTGCAGTACTCCCACAGGATCTGTTTTCAACATGCAAATCCCTCCATGATTTGAGCAAGACAAGGTGTGCTGAAACCTTTCTACTGATCCACATCTGCACTTTTCCCTGATCCACATCTGCACTGTGACATTTTCTCTGCTCTTTTGTGAATGACAAGTTATGAATATACAGACACAGTAGAGGAGTATTTCTATCCACTCTGCAGTCACTGCTGCAGTGGGAGTATAAGCTCTATTTTCTTGAGAAAGGCCTACAGCAACAGGACAGCCCTTTACAGAAATGGCTGATACAACATATTCCTTTTTTGTGCCTCTGTACATCCATGCTGATGTTGAGAACCACCAAATTTCCAAACCTGTGACATTCAGCAGCCAGAGATACAGCTGAATACAAGCCTCAGATTTGCATTTTCCAGACAGGCTTTTAAATCTATGATTTCGAATTTAAATCAACAGTCAAGTTTGAATACATACTTTTACATTACAACTGAAAGTGAAGCAGTTTTAAAATTGCTGCTGTATTTGGAACAAAGAGTCATATTCCTAAATCATGACAGCCCTTTTTAAAGGCAGAGCAATGATCAGGGAACATCAGCAGTTCACTTAATGGGATCTTTATGCTATGCAGACATCTCAAGCATTATAAAAATTAAAAATAATGGAAATGCAAGTGGGGAAGAACAGTGTGTAGTACACACACACACATATAAAAACACCAAGAGAGAAAAAATCCTGCCAAGACCAAACTGAGGAAGAAAACTTGTTCAGAAAAAACCCAACACAACAAATCACAGCCACTCACCCCAAAAAAGGTCTCCTCATAGAACTGAAAGCTGCATGCTTGTTTTTTTTTTAAATTATTTCTTGTCCTTGACTCACAGATCCATCCACGCAACAACCTCCTTCCCCTCTTAATCAAGAAGGGATGCAACACAGAGCAAAGGGACATCTGACTAACAGTTGCATCCAGAAGTTTTTCCAACCCATTGTTTTATTCCGAAAGAGAACATTCCATGACCTACACAGTCTGATCCCAGTGGGCCTAGGAAGGATCACTAGACAGTTCACATTCCTCCTCAAAAAAGCTTAAGTAGGTTTAAATGATTTTATTTCTGCAAGTAGCACACTTGTGCCAAATATTAATAATGCAGTCCCTTAGTTACCACTTACAAATGCTCGTAATTATTTACAGTTCCTGAACAGAGGATGGCTTGGATATCATCCAACAAATCCACACCAATTAAATTCATTAGAAAATGGAAAACTTTCTACTTTCACTCCGTAGAACAAGGCAATGAGTTCTGCTTAAGGAACAATGAAATAAACGGGTCCTCTTCAGCTTAGAAACCTGGCAGCACCAAGGTCCACAAAATCACCAGATGTCGTGGGGACATCAAACAAATCTTGGCTGAAAGGCTCAAAACAACACAGCCCTTCACATGAGGTGGAAGGCTGTGGAAAGGCTCTGGCAGGTAACAGGAAGGCCAGAAGCTCATGTGGTTTGCACAGAGAGGTAGGACCAGCTCATGGGAAGGAGTTCTGCTGAGGGTTACCACCACATGTGGCCTGTGAAGTCCCTGAGCTGAAAATAACTGTGGGCCCTAATCCTACTCTGCATCAGGAGCAACTCACAGGCCTGATGGAGACGAGTCTATAGGAACTGGGTCTTCATTATGGCACACAATGGTCTCTCTTGCCTTCTTTCGGTATCAGCAAAAGAACATTACCTCCATTTCTAAGTATTCACAGAAACTTCTATTTACACGTATGATATACATGGAATACTCATAGGGAAAGTGTGAAATATACAACATCCTCAAAACACCCTTCCAGGTCAACTCTGTTTTAAGCTAACTCACCTGCAATTATCATCCTACCAGCATTCAGCACATTTGAACTGAATCAATACACAATATGAGTTTAGCAAAGCAAATGTAAAAGCTTAGCTTATCAGAAAAAAACAGTCTAACACAGGAAGCCAGGTTTACACGCTCAGTGTCTGCTTTCGCAACTGGAATTTCAAATCCAGTTTGAACAGCTGAACTCCTCTGCAGAAACAACAGCCCTGAGCAAGGAACCACATAAAAATCAGTAGGCACAAAACACACAAAGCAAACACTCAGAACGGCAGTCCTGAGCCTCACCTCGCCAAGCACTTCTGTCCATACACACTGCCCCACTCACCTCAGGTCTTTCCTACACTATCAGATCTTTCCTATCATCAAGTACAGCTCTCAACTCTCTTTTTAAAAGAGGCCAAAGGAGCCACTACAGCAGGCAAACTGTTACAGATCATAGAATCATTAAGGTCGGAAAAGACCTCCAAGATCATCAAGTTAAACCTTTGACCTTTGATTACACACGGAGAAAAACCCAACCAGACAAACATGCTTAGACCAGAAAAGAATCACATCTTTGAGAGGATCGTGTACTAAACCATAGATATAAAGAGTTCTGGCTTTTTTCAGAGTCCTGTTCTTCTGCAATGTTCACTTCAATCTCATGCACTATTGTGCCCTGATTTTAATAGAGAAATACATACACTTCCTGTGTATTTTCTTCAGTCACTCATCTGGTGCTCAACTGAAATGCTTTTTATCTGTTAAAGTCCCTTTAGCTGTATTCAAAGGTCCTGTCTCCTCTTCCACATGCATTGAATTTATTTGCTGTCCCCTAAAGGTACAAGCTTAAATTTATATTCTATAAATTCTGAAGTAACTGACTAAACACAAAATATTTACCCTGAGTAACTTAACTGACAAATGTAAGTGTACTTTCACTACCTTCATGTTAAATCACTCCATCTTTATTTTCCGAAATATGAGGATCAGCTCCTCAGGTTTCTTTCCCATTTTTGTCTCCCTCACGGATCAGTGCTCAAAATTTTCACCTTATAGCAAATCACTGTTATTAAAAGTTGATATTCTTATTTCAAAATAAGAAGTGTTGTATTTTTCCCCCTTTAATTATTAAGATTACAGACCAAAAGTGAGGTTTGCTTTTCTTTTTAGTTTTGCTGAACAAAACTCTTGAGTATTACATTTTATCTATGTTTTAGAAAATAACAACATGAGACCCCCCCTGTAGTACTTTTAACTTGTTTTGCTGCAAGAGTGTCTGTAGTTCCCTCCTCTCTGTTCCAAGTCTCTCTGGCCCTCCCTCTCCTTCTCAGCCTGGTAAAAGCTGTATGTCCTCCCACTTCCTTCTACTCAAACACAGAGTATCATGCAGATAAGCAGGCAAGTTTTATCTTAACACTGATACCAGATTCATCCATATCTGTTCCCTTGTACAATCACGTGCTCTGCTCTCCTCTGCTGCAACAGGAGGCAACCTCATCTACTATTTTATAGGACACACTGATATGCTGCAATTCAGGCCAAAGGTTACCTCACAAATATATCCTGGAAGAACCGATGTGTTGTAAGAATCCATTACCCGCCTCCCACCTTTTTTGTTCCAAAGCTTAGTTCTTCTTGTTCCTAACTTTCAACTTTTCTAGCCTGAATTTCACTAAGTCACCTATCTACTATCAAACCTCTTTTCATTTTCTCGTACCAGATAACGTTATCAGCTCATTGACTGAAGGATTAATCCAGTGAATTGCTTTTTTCTCCTTTAAGTAAGTTTAGTGGTGTTCCTTTCATCTGACCCCGTAAATTCATGTTTGCAAAACAGTTCATTCCTAGAACTCTTTTCAGTTTTCTATTCACTTTATCAAGTCTGGGAAAGTATTAAAAGTTATGACATAATTAACATCCTACATAGATCAACCTACCTTTGAGTCCAGCTCGATATCCTTGTTTACCAAGGCACAGATTCTTTTGTGCGCCTCTCTAACGCTGCCCTGGGAACTGCCAGTCAATAAAGTCCTTCCACCCCCGGTCACTTCCTCTTGGAAGTGTGACATACAGAAACAGGACTGTTGGTTGCTAGTTAAAAAGGGCACATGTATTTCTCAAGCAAGCCAAGTGGAAATTGCCAGAACCACTGCTACTGACTAATCCTTGCTCAGATCACACACAGTAACCATGAATCAGTTTGATAGTTTATTTAATACAGGGCTGGGTGGATTTTTACAGTGCAGCACAGACTCCTCTTTGGGAGTTTCAGGTGACAGGATTCACACGATTTCATTAGTTGAAAAGTTGCAAATCTAACCTTTTAACCCTTTGTAACTGCAAGAGTTTTTAACCTCCTGGCTTCAGCATTCATCTGGGTACTCCCATACAGCACTGGTGCTTATCTAACGCCACAGTGAACTGTTTAGAGATCCAAAATAGATTAAATCTAATCCTGTAAAGAAGTAATTTTTTAAAAAACAGCAAGTCTGAGTAGATGACAGTAAGGTGGTTCAGGAAGTCAAACACGTACCAGCACTGTACAATGGAAGGGACAGACGATGAGCTCGCCAGTGAGTGTCCATATAACTTCCCTCACACACACCTGAACGTGGGAACACACAGGTGAACTCCAGCAAAAGCAACCCTACAAAGCCTCCAGTGTAATAGAAACATTCAAGAAACACTCTGAAATTTATTTATTTTGTTTGTGAGCTGCTGCTTTGGATAAACTTGCTCCTTTTCTAGAAGGCCCTCTCATCAACACCCAAGTGAAATCCATCTCCAGTCCACAGGAGCATGGTCAAGAAAGAACCTGGATGAATGTAATTCCATTAGGTTCAGGAAACCTTTTTTTATATTGCTCTGTGTTGGAATGGCACATAAAACCACCAAATTTGATGTCTACAGCCTGAGCAGTGGGAATGTGAAAACTATGAAGATAAAAGCAGAGCACAACAAAACACAAGGAGCCACTAGGAACTAAGTGACCAGCCCTCTGAAGGGTGGAAAACAAGGAAAAGCTTGCATGTGGAAATAATTGTGATGAGTACACTTCTGGAAGGATGTGTGGAAAATACAGAACTACACCAGGAGGAGTGATTGAAGAGAAACTCACCCACTGCTGCCAAACAAAGACTCAGCCAAATTCCGTCATGGGGAGGAGTTAGAGGGGATATGCAGGGTTGTATTTGGAGGTGAAAAACTGTAATCTTTTACTACAACGTGCAATTAGGGTTGCTAGAAAGGGCAATCAAAGTTAACTGTACTTATCCCTAATGTTTCTCCTTTAAGCTAGTCCATCAAGATTCTTCCAGGTGCTGGAAGGGCAGGGAAGTTTCTCTTTCTGCTTTGTGAAAGTCTTTGAAATCCACTTGTCAGCCACTCCTCCAGGCAAACCTGAGAACCTGCACCAATATTATTGTGACCTGGTTGCCAAAACAGCATCGCTTCAAAACATCGTCACCGCCACAGAGCACACACGCACGAAAGGGCAAACAAAGCACTCACAGAACTGCGACGAAAGGACAGAAAGCCACACACAGGCAATTCTAAGGGTGAATTCTTCAGTGTGTGTGTGTCTGCAAATAAAGTCAGGGGCCAGCCAAGACACCAGTTACCAGGTTTTCCAAAGTCAAACAAAATTCAACAGAAAAAATGGAAAAAATAGGTTTCATTGACAAATAATATAAACTAGTACTTTTCCAGGTTTGTCAAGGGACACCATCATTCCAGTGTGTTTGGGGCTACAGGAAACTAGCAAACCACAGAAATATCCTAAAACTAGAGGACGAGTCAGATGAGTGACCAAATATTTGTCTCAAAAAACAAGAAGTATGCATCTGAAATCTGTGCCAAAGAAAGTAGATTACACAATTATTACAGCACACCATGAATGAATCCATGGAGGCTTAACCACTTGCCTGAGCAAATCCTGTTCTAAAAGGCACACTCAGTTTGTCTAAAAAGCACCCAGAACTCTCCAACATGAATTTAAGCCCTTAAAGGAACTTTAAAAATCTTAAAAGGTTGAACAATGATCACCAACATGCTACAACACTACCTGGGTCTCTAATGAGATACCAATAGGACACTTTTTGCTCATTGTTTTGCTACATGGAAGATTTTTTTTTTAATTTTGCTTCTATCCAAGATGCGCAACTACTTGGTCCTTATTAGTGTTCATATGCTCTAGAAAAAATAAGTCAATTCACTTAAAGTAGAAGGCATGGATTCTGCTGTTATCTGCTGAGTTAAACTTTTTCTTACTTTCCATTTATATTCCAAATAAAGTTCCAAATTTTTAGTAAATCTTTTTAATAAAGATACATTACAGTCTTAGAAAGTTTTTCATGTCACTGAACACAAGAACAACTCTCCAGAACAGCTATTTGATAAGAACATCAAAAACAAACTATGGTGCCAGTATTTCTCTAAATGGAAGCCTGGGTAGATTTTAGAGAGTTTTGCTTCTAGAAAACAGAATATTTAAGCAAACTGGCAGCAAGATGAAATCTATGCCAAGTCTGAGAATCATTCTTAAACAGCAATTCAATATTTTATTTTTTTTTAAACAGACAGGTCCCCTACTCAAATGCAGCAGAGGTGTGCACAATCAGTGAAGTTCAAACCATATATTGTATTGGAAAAAAAAATCTTCTTCCACTCAGTCTCTTTCCTATATTCCATTTCCTCCAGACTTCCTGGCAAGCTTAACTGGAGACATTGTTGGGTCTCTGCCAATTTTACATAAATTATCAGTTTGACAACAACTTGGACACATAAGTGTTCAGCTCTGGCAAAGTCAGGTGATGGTGCTGAATGAGCTCCTGAGAGATCTGCGTATCTGAAACACTTCTATATTTGTTCATCTGGAAACATGGGCCAGTGAGGGGAAAGGGAGTAGAGTCAGAGGTCTGGCTGAGTTACTCTTCCTTGTTATAAAAGAGAATTTTAAAAAAATGGCACAATAAATACCGAATAGCTCCAGTGTATAGCTACAGAGATGAAAGTAAACAGCTGCTTATTTTTCTGGCTTCTGGGTTTCAGTGTCAAAGCCAGATTTTGTCATCAAATTTTTATGTAGATTTATGAAAGAAATGACCCGACACAGCTTAATCCAAAAATATTCTGTCGCAAAGCCTCTGCTTCCACATGAAGGTTGCAGTGTAACACATTTAAAACAGCACTCTTCACACTTCCTGCCTCTCCCACCTCTCCTTCAGGACTACTCAGTTCGTGAGCTGAGCTGTTTCCTAACCTACAAAAGCAGAAATGTTTATGAAGCCACAAGTTGTATGGGATCAGTAATCTCAAATCAATTTTCTGGGGCAAATACTTCGCTTTGAGGAGCAGCAGATTGCCCAGGCCTGGATCTTTGTCCTGACACAAATGCCACCATGGAGCAGAGGGACGGGATACATGGGTGAAAACTCTTAGCCAGGAAGGAGATGGAACATCAATGGAGGCTACATCATCCATGGCAACCCAGCTCAAATGATCATCAAAACTGCTGTCCAAATTCATCCAGCTGCCCATGGATGTTGCAAAGGATTCACGTGTCATTATAAACCAAACTGCTGGGCACCAAAACCAGGTAATTCTTTTTGGCCACAGGATTTTGTTCTGATGATCCTGCCCTGAACAGTGGCATTTCCCACATGAGTCCTTGAAAATCTGCAAAAATCCAGCAGTCAGACCAGAATTCTTGGGAGGAACACATACAGAAAGGGCACAGAAAACTTGCACAATGGCATCAGCTGTATCCAATTGTTAAAATTTGTTCTTAGACGGTCAGTTGATAATCTCCATCAGGAGTGGGAATATAGAAACAGTCTCCACAACAGCTAACTGCAGTAATCTTCTCCTCTGTTGGGTTTTTTCCCCCATCATCTTATGCTTGATAATGACAAAAGCATTAGAGTACGACAAAAAAAGAGCCACTCCAGCTAAGAAAATAAAGCAGGCATTTGCTATGGAAGAGTCTCATGGTCAAGTCAGATAAATTAGGACAGGAATTACCTCATTCAACAAATAATGCCAAGTACAGTAATTGAGATCTCGTTAGTGCCAGCTGGGATATCTTAAACAGACTGAACTAGATTTTATAATGCTGTAATAGGGAAATACCCATCTTTCTTCAGACTGTTTCCTGGCCAGACAAGCTGACCAAGTTGCACATGTCTCAGATAGAGAAAAATGCATTTATATAAAAATACTAAGAATTTCTAATAGAAGTGAAACAGAAAATCCCACCACAAATCCAAGCTAGCATAAACTCTTATATGTGTCTTTCTATTTAAAACAGGAATATTCAATCACTGGCCTTATATTTCTAAAATACAAGTAACTTCTAGTACTTCTAGAATTTGGACCCAAACTGCATTTGACAACATTTTGAACAGATTACTTTTTAATTGCAGCACACTTACAGCAATTCTAATGTTTTTATGTGACAAGTCTCTCTAAGAAGTCACTGAACCTGACTTGACAGGTTTCTAAAATAAACTACAATATTCAGAGGCTGGTTTGGTTATTGCAGTGAAAATTTATTTTAAAATTAGAAAAAAAGAAGAAGCTCTATAAAAATATGAAGAAAACAACACTATCTGTAACAGAAACTTCCAAGCCATAGTAAATTGGGTATAGAATAAGACCACAGTAAAATGTTACTCTAGGACAGCAAATTTGCCTAATATTCTGGGGCTTTATCAGATTATCAAGGAAAAAAACAATTCCCGGTATCAGAGCCTTCTAAGATCACAAACGTAAGTAAATTTCTGGATTTAGGAATTTGGGCCATGTCCTGAGTATAGCACAAAAATATTTTTAAGTACATTGAGGGCACAGTGTCGATACTGACATTTTTCCATTAACTCATTGAATTAATTTCATCAATAACAAACCAACTTGCACATGCAAATGCCAGGATTACATGAAATGCCTTGGCAACAAAGCACTTTGGGAAAGGGATCAGAGGAATAAACAGGCCTCCTGTGTCTTAGTCAACAATTCTAGAACTTCAAACTGGAAACCCCAACGTGGTCAAGACAAGGTTAAAAAAACATAAACCTTCAAAACAAACATCTGATTTCTTTGCAATCTATTCTGGACCACAGATTCCATCCCTGAAAAAGGACCAGGCCATTCAAGTCTATGGGCAAAATAAATATTATTTTACAAGGTTATATGAAAAACTAATAAGCCAGTAGCCAAAGTGCAGCAGAAAGCCCAAAACTCAAAGAGATTTAAAATACAATTATCAGAGGTCCTTGAGTGAAAGATAAAAATATCAGTAGAACTCAAACCAAAGCCAACTTACTGCCACTCTCAACAACTACAATGCATACATACAACGTAAAGGATGAAAGTTGTGATATTTTAATAGATCATTTTGCTTAGAATTGGAACAGAATTTCGTAAATTTCATAATGCTCCGGGAAAAATCCACAGACAACAAAGAAATCCATTCATAACAAGTAAAAGAAAACCCAACCAAACCAGTTCAAGGAAACTATAACAGCTTTGAAGACAGAAAAAACACTCTTACCAAAAAAAAAAGAGGAGAAAAGTTAAAATAAAAGTTTAATAGCTTTTGCTCCTGTTTTTTCTAGGAAGTAACTTTACCTTCTCACTTCACCTGATAAATATTCTGCAGTACAGCATTATTTAGCAATTTCTACCAGTCCTCCTGATTTTGTCTTTCTTGGGTAGGCAAATTATAAAAGGCAAAGGCACTTTAAGGAAGTTTCCATGATAAAAAGAACTTGAGATCAAGAACAATAGTAATTTCTGATTTCTCTGGTAGTCTTATTTCACTCACCCTTCAAACCCTACATGAATTCCAAAGAGATAATCAAAACTTTAGAGTTTTCTGAGTAGTCCCATATCAAGAATACATCCAATCTTTAAAATACACGGCTTCCATTCACTTATTTTTAGCTGACACAGAAAGGAATTAAGGCAAACGGCTGCAACTGAAAGAGGACCTATGAATTACTATAAAATGCCTTCCTAGGAAAGTGATTTCAGAGACATGGTGCCAAAAGATGCTGCCTAGGAATCACCAAACCTCCTTCCCAGTGCTGCCCATAGGAAGATGGATTTCCATCCCTGCCACACAGGGAAGAACTGTTAAGGATTAAGTGTGTGGTGCCCCTCCTAGGTGCCCCTAAACTGCCCTGTGCCTGTGGAAAAGAGAGCCCACCAACATCTGCAAGGAAAACCCACCAAAACAACCCCAAACCCTACAACCATCTGCCTCAGCTGCTGGGACTCATGAATGGGCCTCTTGAAAGGCAGCAGAGAACGTCAACACCTTGAGCCTCACAAAACGTGGCTTGTTAGTTCTCCACTCTAAGCTCCTGCCAGGGACATCTCTTGCTCTCTAAGTACCCTACTGGCACCATTCCTACACAAGGGCAACCTACTAAACTCCAGCAGGGCTTCAGCACAGGGTCACAAGCTGTTCTGACATCAGCAGCTGACCCAGAAGTGCATCTGACATAGCAGACATTGAATAACAGCTTCTCAAATGGCAGCACACTGAAAAGGTTACAGATTCTGAATGTGCTGCCTAAGAAATATCTTTTTGCAGCTGCAAAGGAGAAAGCATGACCTGAACTGAGAGGAGAAAGATGAATCCTTGCAGGCATGGAAGGAGCTGGGTCCTCAAACAATCCTGTCTTTTTCACATGAAGAACCTATTATCAGCCAGTTCCTGAATTGAATTAAACTATAAACCAGGAACTTGAGCATCAGCTGCAATAAATTTGAAACAATACCAAACACAACAGAAACTATCAATCTTCTTTGGGGCAAAGACTGAAATGTCAGACTATTTTTTTTTTTAGTTAATGAATATTCCAGACTAACAAAGCCTGGAGATGCTGTTTTGATCTGCGTTCTTCTGTGGAATGGATTAAAAAAGAAATTACATTTCTCAACATCTGGTGAAAGATCACGTTTCCAAGGAGATGAAGTCTGGGCCTTGGATAAGTAGCCTTACTGCATTTTTCCAACAAACTGAGGTAAAAAAGGCAGGTGCAATATGCAGTTAATGGCAGTGAGTTACCTTGAAATCCACCCCATTCAATGTGCAGCTCAGTTAAACAGACATCACAGGTTATCTGACAATGTTCAAAGTGATTAAATACAGATAAGACCCATTGGATAATCACAACTGAGATCTCTTCCTCACACACAAAAAATCCTCAAAACTTAAAGAGGCTTTTTAAACAAACACACCAACTCTTCGGGAGAAAAGCCTTCTGATTTTGCAAGTGCAAAATTTTTCTGCTTCAATGTCTTGAGTTTGAGCTATGTAACACCTGAGCAGCAGTTTGGATTTGATCTGACTAAACCTGGTACATATTTCCTACTGCAATGCAAGACCACCACATACACAGAGATATAAACACACACCCCACAGGCAGAGCACACCTTTGCTTTGCTTCATCAATCTCCTACTCAAAATCTATCTACAGCGACTCTTAGAGACACTGAAAGACCCAAGCTGAAAGCTCTTTCACCAGGTTTGAAAATCCCTAAACCACCTTATTTGCATCTTCAAGCACCTTCAAAACACAGACCGTAATTTCTGTGGGTTGATCAAGCAGAACTTTCAATAACCAAATTTCAAAAGTTGGTGAGTGAGTTCCAGTCAGCATCATCCAGTCAGCTACTGCATTTATCAAAATCAATTATTTCAGGCTGAAGCTCTCAAAATATGATGACAGGCAAAAATTAAAGTTTCAAAACATGTTTAATGTATCAAAGTAAACAGAGAAAGCTTAAATATTGCGTTCTGTAAACTTAGTGAGAACCAAAAAGCTACACAAGATTAAAAATATGTATTTATGTTGGGCTTCTCTTTGCAGTCATTTGCATATGATATGCCTTTATATAGCTTTTATTGAAGACAACTAACTTCGCAGAACTTCCTAACACCTGGGGATACAGGCAATTGCTTTTTATTATTTTTCTGCCCTTTTTTAGAAACAGAACAATAGACAAAACCAATGATAAAGGTTAAAAATGAAAAGCATGCAGGTTACAGAACTGAAACAGAAAGTCACTACAGGATGCATCAAATTTACTTTGTTTTACTTAACAACAATGTACTTCTTCAGATTTTCCTGTAGCTCCTGTGAAAGTGTAACAACACAGGCAATGGGCTCCATGTTGAAAACAGCTTAAAATATTATATTTGAGCATGAAAACAGCACTCCTGTAATCAGATAAACAAAATAACCTGCATGTCTCCTGGTATTTCCAGTGTGTCTGATATCAATTCCCTTGGAAAAACTGCCTTCCTCACCTGCAGCTCACGGGCTGCAGCTCTCACAGGTCTCAGCTCTGCCATCAGTCTTGCACAGCATCAAAGAGCTGTGTGTGACTTTAAGCTCCACCAAATAAGTCCAATGAATGCTCTCTGTTCTTATTCCTGGTTTCCCAACAGATTCCTTGAGAGCAGGTATTTGAAGGAAAAAAATCTCCTATAAAGTCCCCCTACAAACATCACCTTCCTAATCCATCCCTAGCAAGGGTCCCCAAACACAGCAGGTCTTTCGGGAGCACGTGGTGACAGTGAGGTGGCAGCAGGCCCCAATTCCAGCTCTGGCTTTGTGGAATCCCAGCTCCAGCCACCCCAGCTTCCTGACACCCAAACCAAGCAGCTTTCCTCACGTTCTCTGTGGTATTTCCCTCTTGTCTACTCTCCCAAGCAACTTCTTTTACAGAGTTTGATCCTTCACAGCCCCACACACCACAGCTGGCATCCAACGAGACAATGCAAATGCACAGCGTGGAAGAGAATATGGGATAAAACAGCATAAAACCCCAATGAAATGCTGTGGTTGTAGATAGTTTTACACACTCGATTTCTACAAGCAGTCTTAAAAACCCATGAATGGCCATGAGAAGCACAAACCCACAGGAGTCAGAAGGAGTAAAGCCTTTCGCCTTAATAAGCAGCTGTGGTTTAGAGTAACCAGAGAGAGGTCTGTAGTTCCTGATGCTTCAAAGAGCTGTTTACATTTGCATATTCCTAGAGGATACAAAACATACATTCTGAAGAGGGCAGAGTTTAACCTCAGCCTTTTGCAAGAGCATTTACAGAGACAGTTAGCCAGAATTAATACTTAATTGGAACAGACATACATTCTTTTCTCCCTTACAGACTTAGCTGCAGCCTCTGTATTATCAGTCACTCACGTTTAAAAAGTCCTTTTGATAAAAGAAAAGACAAACAGGTAGGACAGGTACTTTTCATACTACCATGCTAAAAAAAGAAACGTAGTCTTTTGAATATTGAAGTTCCAGAATTAAAAAAAAACCATCCACTTAAACACTGAATTTTGAAAAGACATCAGATTCAAAATTATTCAAGCAGACGATCACGCTCTGCAGCTGACCCTTTCTACCTCACATACTAAGGAAATACTTTAAAATTCCTGCAGGCATATTTGCTTCCAAGGCAAGGAAACACACCCACTTGTTCCCTCACCGTTATTTTTCAAGTACTAAAATCTTCCCAAAACTGTTATAATCCAGGCACTGGAGTAACAGAAACCTCGGCAATTAAAAATGCAAAGTGATTCCCTTGCCTGCCCAAGCGCAAAATCCTGATCTCGGGAAGCCACCTTCCCGTTCCCCGTGTGTTACGTTCACCGCTGAAGGAAAACCTTCCTTCTCCTTGCGACAGAGAAGGCGCACACAGATGTCCGACAGGGCACCGGGAAAGCTGCCCGGGACCAGGGGGATCCCCACGGAAGAACCCCCGGCCGTGCCCGGGATGCTCCGTGCGGACCGAGGAGCCCCCGGCCGCGGGGCAGGCACCTGGCTGTGCGTGGGACCGGCCACCGTGCGACACAAGCAGGGAATTCCCAAGTACCGCCATCGTTCCGGGCTGTCACACGGGGCCTCCCCGATCCTGGAGTGACCGGCGGGGACCCCGCGGAGCCGCTCGGGCGGGGCCGCTCCCGCGGCGGGGGAAGGGACTCGGACCCCTCCGTGAGACCCACCCGAGCCTCCTCATTCCCGGGGCCGACCCGCACCGGGGAGGGGGCACAGCTCGGCACGCCCCTCCGGAGCCCCGGGACCGCCCCTGCCCTCCGCGGGACCCCGGCCCGGCTCTGCCCGCGGGGCTCGGGCCCGGGCCCGCCCGCCAGCCCCGTCCCCCC
>VZTJ01006365.1:411036-487457 GCA_013397795.1 Orthonyx spaldingii | reverse complement strand
CCCCGCCCGGTGTGTGCGTGGGTCACGGTTCCTGTCACGGAGTGGGTGTTGTGTCACACGCCGCAGCTCTGAGCCCTCGGCCTCCAGCGTGGCCTGGAGGGACGGGTGTGATGCTGACATGGTGTCTCTGTGGTTGACGCTCTGTCGTCTCCCAGCGCGGTCGCACAATGCCAAAACCGCTCACGGCATCGGTGCTGTTCAGCCTCTGCAAAAGGCCAGCGATGGAATGTGGTGAAGCCATCTACTGCACCGTGTTCTGGTCTAAATTTAGACAATCCACACGGCAGTGTAAAGGGGACGTGTTGCAAGAACATAATCACAGTGTAGCTGCTTTCAAATGCAAACATTTGCTAAACTTGATTACGCGATTGCTGCATCAGATTATCATTGCCACATCCTAATTGCCTTAACATTTCCTGTGCTATGATGGCACATCCCAGAGGTTTGGTTTACGTTTCCTAGCGTAACATCACCAGGGAAGTGTGGATTGCAGCAGGGTTGCGTCATGGCGTGGTTGTGGTTATCCCAATCCACTGTCGCAGGACGTGGGCTCAGCCCGGGACAGCATTAACAGCTCGTTTCCACCTCATTGAATGGGGACTAAACACAGGCAACAAGTGGCCCCTGCTGGATACGAACTCTGTTCACATCAGGATATTCCTGCTCGGGAGAAACCGTCCAGCAGAAGGAGTTAAACGAGATACCCTGCATTAGCAGAATGGAAATGCATACCATGAAGAGGAGAAAACGCATCCTTTTATTTTCAGCAAAATGGTGCTGCTTTGATTTGTTTTAGTGCACAGAAGTTATGGAGGTGGAGAAGTCTCCTTGACTACTTCTTTCAACTAAGTCTTTGTAGCTTTGCTCATTGTTTCCACCCATCTGTAGAAATAATCTTCCTTATGGACCCAATCACATACTGTCTGTTTTATTGAGCCCAGTGCCTGTTGTAGGGAGTGGTGCCAAGAGTAATGATCTTTTGCTATTTCTGTAGGAGAGCAGCTTAGCAGGCCATATGTCAGATTTCCCAGCGAACGATTGTTTTGAATTGTTTTTATACCGTAGTTTCTATTCATCAGATATTAAAGAAAATAACAGCATCTGGTTAACCAAATTCCGAATTTCACCATATGATGATATATATCAGTCCTATTCTGTGACTTCCCTTGAAATAGATTGTCAGCTCAGTGCAGGGAATTTCTATCTGTAGGTGAGTCAGGCATCTTATACCTTAAAATTTTAAGGGGGAAGAGCTAAGAAATGACAATTTTAAGTTTGAGAAGACCTGAGTTCAGCTGCTGATGCCAAAAAAGTTTGCACCACCCTTCTACCAAACATTTCTAGGGACAAAAGGCAAACAGGAGAGGTGAGGCTTGACCAAAGGTAGAATATTTTCTCCTTGCAGGGTACTTGAGGGAGCCCTTGGAGCAGAGCACCCCACAAATCGTGGGAGCTGCTGGGCAGACCAGCTCTGTTGTGTGCTCAGCTCAGGGCGCTGTGCACTGGTGTGTCTGCTACAAAAGCAAAAGCATTTCCTCATCCAGACAACTCTCACCAGATTAATTTTCAGATTTTATGGGGTTTTTTTCTAAGAATGTAGTAAACTAGATCTTAGGCATAATTTTAACTGCCTCCTTAGCCATGTTAATGTGTTAATGGTTACACTGTGTTAAAACACCAAAATTTAGACTCACTTTTGGCTTAAAATTACAATTTAAAAACAGGAAGAGGGTGTGCTACGTGGCAATTGTACTGAAAATTGTGTTTTATTAATAAAATATTGGAAAAGTAGCCTGTGTCCCAGCTGATTTTCTTTACTGTGTCCACATTTGAATGCTACAGTAAAAACTTTCCTGATCTTAGGATTTTGACTTTGTGTCAAGAATAGTGGCAGATATGATCTCCATTAAATGCAGCCTGCCTAAGGTATGATAAGGCCATGTCAGTGGTTTCACTTTAGAATCTGCAAGTCTTTAAATCTAGGTAACTATTTCCATGCGGAAAAAGAAATCTAGTTTCTGAACTGATAACCTTGATAGGGGTATTTTTATTTGGGATTTTTGAGGTAGGGGTTGCCTTCAAGCAGTCTTGATACATCTCTGGAATACTCACAGGTGTTCAGAAGTAACCAGCCAAATTAGTCCTTTAATGTTTGTGTTTTCTCTGAAACGTGATTCATGGCCCCAGTTAGAGATACAGAGGGCACAAATCTCTGAGTCTTTGGAGTGTGAGTTGTTGTGAAATAGTTTGGAGATAGAATTTATGTGTTTATTTTTTGAATGTCTTCCAAAATATGTCCAAGATGTGATATCTATTTTAGCACCTAGCTGTGGATCCAACTGCTTTAGAGCATTTTAACCAGCTGCTGTTTGTTCATAGGTTTTCAGCCATGCAGTATTAATTAACCTGTCTTACCCTTTCATCCAATCTCTTCCTCCATTTGTCTCTAGACATATAAGCCATGATCTTACCTACAGCAGAAGAAGTCAAAGCTCACAGAAAATTATCAGAGTTAATAATTTGAATATCTGGATTTCTTGTTCTGTCTATATATTAAAAACCCCAGACATTAGTGAGCCATATTTCTGACCCTATTACAGAGTTGGTGCCTTGCTTCAACCCAGTGCTGAGGGCAGAAGAAACTGGAAACTATGGCTTGGATTGTTTGCAGACTGGTGCAAAAAATCCCACAGTGGTGACCTGTTTACTGTAGTCTCTCACAACTCATGTGTGGCTGGTTCAGACCTCTTGAAAATAAAGGTTTTATCATGATAAGCTATTGCTGACTCATTCCTTTCCCAGTTCATCAAATTCTTGAGTTATTACAACACCTAAGCCAGGGGAATATTAGGTTTTTCTCCCTTTTTTTGTATAAACACTTACTGCTTTAAAGGCAGCACCTCCTACCACAATGTTTCCAAATGTGAACATCAAAACCCATAAATAGAAAGCAGTAAATGTTGACTTTTTCATTTGCCTGCTTCCTTCTGAGCTTTTTAAAACCCATTCTTCTTCCTCCCAGCCTTTGTCATAATTTCAAGGGCTAAAAACTTGTTTCAGGCAAAAAGAGAAGATTCTTACACAATCCATTGATTTCAGCCCTGTGGTCTCTGAGAACACCAATTAATATTCAGAGACTTAATAGGAGCTCCCAGGAGTTGGCAATCCACTGTTTGGCATCATAACAGGAACAGGAAGAAGAATCTGAGCAGGAAAATCAGGCTAAAGCCAGGGAATTAAGAAATTCTAAGTACTTCTTTGCAAAGTAATTTCAATCTTTACAGAAAGTTCAGGACAAGGAATTTCTATCTTTGTCTGCATTCAACCTTAATGAAGGTTAAAGCACTTCAGAGGTTTTACTTCATTAAAAATATATAGAATTGAGTTTGTATTTCAGAGACTGAAAGTCTGAACTTGAAGGAGACATGGTAAACTGTAAATATGCTAAGGCAATTTTAGTGAGTAAAAGAAGTTGAAAATTCTAAAATAACAGCATCTTTTTCAAATAGCAGCATTTTTTTCCCTGGGATTTTATTAAAATGGTTACTAAAGTTTTATTTGTCATTTTTATTGATAAGAAATAAGTGTTCCCTCTTGGAGTAATTTTGAGTCAACACTGTATTTATTACTTACCTTTTTTTTTTTTTTTTTGTATCACATATAAACCTAGAGTTAGCTGGTGTGAGATTCTTGCCTCCCTAAACAAAAGAGAATTACAAATTCTAGAAGCTATTTTGTTAGAAGAGAATTGGGCCAAAGACACTCCTGAAATTGCTGACCATGTTTCTTTGAGATTTACTGAGGACACTAAGATTCAGGGTAGAGTTTTGCTGCCTTTTCTTGGTAGGGGTCTTACAATTTTCTATGTTCCATTAAATGCCAAAACTTTTCTTTTTGGTACAGAAATGAACAGGGAATGGATTTCAACCAGCCTTGATTTGCTTGTTTGAAAGGGTAAATAAGAAGCAGAAACAGTTGAACAGAAAACTAGAGCTGGAATTGTAAATGCCATTTAAATAGTATTTTTTTAAACTAATTAACAGCCACAGACTGTATTAATTATTTAAATAACTATAATATCCTCCCTTCTGCAGATTGGAAAACAGGCCTGGAAATTAATGAGTTGGTCAGGATTGCACCCACGTATTAAGTCAGAATCAAAGCCTCAATTACCACTGGAGCAACTCATGGCAGCCTTCTAAAGAGTTTGGGGAGTCACTCAGCACCTCCAGTTGGTTTTTCATATCAGTTTCACAGAACATTTTGCTTGTTTTCCAAATACAAGGAAATCATGCTGATTAGGACACATAATTTGAAAAGAAACTTTGCAATCTATAAAAGTTAGGGACTCAATTCTCTTTTCAGTTAGTGCTGATAACTCTAATAGGAGCTTAACAATCCGTGGTTGGAAGATGGATTTCCAGATTGACTGGCTGTAATAGGACAGCGGGACAGTGACTTTATTTTTTGGTGTTTCATCTTGTAAATATACTAGACCTTATTCTGAAGTTTTTACTTAATTCTTACACAGTCAAAATTCAGCATTGGTTTCATACTTGTTCCGTTAGGCCTCTGGAGTGAGGCCTGCAAGCTCTCAAGGTTAAACACATGACATGGGTTGTACTTCCCCTCAACATTACATCCTTCTGTGCAGGTTTTTAAGATTAAGATGCTTTCAAAGCTGTGAGTGGCTGTAGACAGGAAAAAGGGAACGAGCAGTGCATCTTTCATGTTTTATGCTAAGCTACGACTTCTCCGTTGTCTATTAATTAAGCAGTCTGTTAATACTGCTTTGGTACATACTAAAGTTAGACCAAAAAAAACCAGTTTTGTTGCTAGAGAAAAAGCTGCTGTTTAAAAAACAGAGCAAAAGCAGACTAATTCTGAGGCTTATGAGTATACCAACCAGTAGGTGTGCCTGGAGAGTTGTAAATGGGAAAGGTGGGAGGACTCCGTCTTGTTATTAGTACATGTAGAAAGACAGGAAGTACTTAGGGAAGGTTTCCCTCTTGTTCTGAGTTCCAGGAAAGTTATTCAGCCAAACACATGAATCACAAAGCAGACTAGAAGGGAGTTTCTGCGTGGCATGAAAATAACAGTCTTAGAGCCCGAGAAGTGAAACAATTTGATGCTTTTGTTCTGCTGCAGATTTTTCATGGAAAATAGCAACCCCACAAATATCTGACAATGAAATGTCTTAGTGCATGAAATGTGAAGTTTATATAAGAGAGAGTGTCTTACTCATCAGCTGCTCTATTTTAAGCCCTGCTCAGCATGAGGACTTTCATTTTGTGATCTATTTGGACAGCAGCTGGTACATTAGAGTTTTACGTTAGCTGACATCTTTACAATCTAAAGGATACTTATCATAATCCTGCAAAACCTATTCTCATATTTGTGCTCAGTCACTCATATTTCTTCTTAGGGTCTTGTCTTTCCCCATTGACATTTTCTGTCCATTTCATGTTAAAAAGTGGTCAATGCTTCAACAACATTAAGGTTTTGTGGTGATGTGATCAAAAAGTATATCTACAGCATATGTCATAAAATGTATGTTCCATTTCAGTGACTGCAAAAGGCAATGAAAAGGAATCCATAGTAACATATGTTGGGGATAAATTCCAACAACTAGCACAAATAACAGAAAAGATGGTATGTATTAATAATTTTATGCAGAGTTGAGCCACATCCATGATTTAGATTCAGTTGGAAATACTTACATCATGGAAGGATGAAGTGGATGCCAAGTTGCGACCTAATTCAAAAACCTAGCAATTGTCAAGTAGTTTGCCTCTTGCCGCAAAGTCCTAGGACTTTATCTATCTGTTCATGTGTGTTACATCATGCAAAAAGAAAAGTCTTTTTGGATTTAAATCCCACTCAGCTCTAAACAAAAGACAAAATTGTCCTGAGAGAAGCTAAAGGTGCCTGTTCCTGGAGATGCTTGGGAAACAGACTGATGAGGAGAAAGGACAAACTATGGCACTGTTGACGGATGGCAGGCATTGGACCTTTGAGCACAGCATGCAGTGGAGCCCCCCTGCAATGTTTTTCCCTGAATCCTACAACTTTTAGACCCTCCCTTGCCCCCACCAGCCCTTGGGCCCTGATGTAGTCCCTCCTGCATGCTCAGGAGCTGTGCTCTGGGGGATGTGAACTGGAAACCTGATGAGTTCAGGTGCTGTAAGGGTAATTTGACTCTTTTCTCAGCAGCAGAACTTGCCTAGGAAAGGTGGAAAGCTACTTTCCTTTGCACATTTTATTTCCCACATGAATGAACTGGCATCCACTGTGTTTTGTGTGTTTAGCTGGCCTTGCTTGTTGAAATCTTAAGCACCAATGTGATACTTAAATGTATTCTCACCCAGACTGCTGCTACAATCTCATGGGTTTTAAGGGAGGGATTTAACAAAGGAAAACAGGGGACTTTAACCTCTACTTGTTCCCCAGGAGTGGTGGCCAGGAGGTTCTGCACCATGTGAGTCACAGTCCTTCAGCTCCACTTTCATGCTGGACTTGCATCCACCACTCTCCTGCAGTTGCCCAAACAGTTTGAACTTGAAGCAAAGCTACAAAGCTGCCTCCCACATCTGATACAGGCCCCACCCTCTCCACACCCACTCCATGACTTCATGAATCTGCTTATTAAATATGGGCATGTCACTGGGAGTGGCATAAATTTTAACAGTTCTTGTATATTGCACTTCTTTGATATCAATGTGATGTTTGTATTTCCATATGTGAGCACAAACATGACATTTAGGGCCTCTTTAGAATGATTTCAACTCATATCAATTATTATTCTATTCTTTATGAGCAATTTTTTTTTTCTTTTTACTTCTGAAAGAAACCTCAGTAGTTCTCAGTGTGATGAGCAAAAAGATGATCATCCCAGCGACCTGTTACGCTGTTTATCTCAACCATAACACAGACCTATCCCCTCACTATGAACATCAGTCTGGAGACAAGGAAAGAAGGGCATAGAAGGACTAGGCTGGATAACAATCACTCTGTTCTTAATTCAGTCCTGCTGATCTTTCTTCAAATCAGCTTGACCATGGAGTCAGAGGGAGTGGAGAGGGCATGACTAAAACATTCTTTATTACCAGATAAATAAGGGGCCGTGAGGCTGCCCCAAGAGCCCAGGGCAGGACAGGTGGTACAATCTGAGCAGATGGTTGTGCTACAGATTTCTCTAGGATATGTTAATCAATACATTTTAGTGAACAAAACCATGCAATTTTTAATAAAAAATTGCCAGTGGGCAGTTGCACTTCTTGTCCAGTATTTCTTCGATGATTTTCACATAATGTTGATGAAGTTTAAGCTACTCTCTGTATTTACTTACCGTGTTTATTTCCCTGTTTATTTCCCTTTGCTTCCTTGGATGTGCTTCCAGGAAGTTGTCTATTTATAAGCTTTGTGTCATCTCCAGATGTCCTGTGAACCAATGTGTGAAACAGAGATGGAGAAGCGATGCATGAGATTACAGGGGAGTCTTAACAATTTAATGACAGACAAACTTGCAACACCCAACAAAATAAAACCCTATTCAGTGCTTCCTCACTCCTCCTGCAGGCTCCTCGGCCAGAGAGCCCAACCTTGGTGTGATACCTACAACTCTCTTCCTTCTATGGATAGAAAAATCTATGCTAAAAGTCTTTCCTGCCTTCTTTGGAGGGTAATCCTTTCAGGTTTGTGGTTTTCTACTGTTGTGTTATACTTGATCTTTTAATTAATTCAAACTCCTAGGTGGAAGTAGCAGCTTGGGGTAGCCAATTATTTTGAATTTCCTTAGGTTTGCTTCCATAATCCTTATACTGTGTCATACTTAATTATATTGATGGCATAAAACAGCATAAAGTTTCAAAGCATTCTTTTAAATATTTTTAAAGTCTCTCAAGGTTCTGCACTGAAACACAAGATAAAAATGAAAATCATTGCTCTGTTTGCTGGTGTTCTGTTGTGGTACACCTCATTCTTTTTTCACATTATCTTTTTGTTTGTAATTTTAGGTACTAGCTTGAGGTTCAGAGGGTAAAAGGCTAAAATGACATAAATAATAATGTGAGTTAATCAATAATTATGTTAATTGGCCAATATGAAGATTTTGCCACTAATAAAAACCTCAGACTTGTATTACTTGGCCTGTGTTCAGACATTTCTACCTATTGCATTTGGTATTTCTCATGAGTCATGAATTCCCAAATATGGCTAAAAAAAGAAATTACACACTTATTGGAAATGAGAAAGGTAACCAAGATTGTCTTGGAACACTAGAAATGCATTCTGTATACCTCATGTAACCCAATGGAATCTATTTGGATTTTGTATTAACCTGTAGGTTTGTGTAACGAATGCACCCTAACTCAGCGTATCTGCAAAGGTATGCAAGGTAGCTCTGAAACTGAAAGTACAACTAAGATGACAAACAAATTGCAAGAAAATGTTGTCCAGATGGTATCTTCATTTTTCATGGCATTAACCTGATCCTGAGATTAAAATTCAATGAAGACCTGAAAAACAATTGTGGCAAGTGGAGAAAATAGATGGTGATGTGATGAACCAGCAAATCATAGCTGTGAGAAACAGTAAATGTGTATTTTGTTCAGCTAACATAGGCCCAGAAGGTCTCACTCTTGACCTACAAGCAGTCCTGGAAGACAGTTCTGATTCTGTAGTTATCAGTGTGCTAAAGAAAAGAAGGTGAAGTCTGAGCAGTTTGTCTGATGGTATCAAAGCTACAAGAGTGAGACAGCATGTGTTTGATTGTGCTGGCACATTTTGGCTCTTTGAGTCATCCTGCACCTGTGTGCACCTGTATGAAGTGTGCACACATGTTGTAGGGGTTTTTTTTCTATTATATTCATTATTTGATCTTCCAAGTAGATGTAATTTTTGAGATGTATTATTGAAAAGATTTTCGTGTGTTGTTGGTCGTGTCTTACTATAGCAAGAGATGCATGTGTTTTCCTTTTTTTCCAAAGGTGTCTCTTTCTGAGGATGACTGTGTTTAGGGATTGGAGTTGTGGTTGGTTAAACAGTGTTTTGTGGCTTGGGCTGTCACAGAGAAGGCAGTTAAACATGCACATGCCTTATTGTTATAAGGCAGATAGGTCAATAAATCATCAGATGAGTGTTTGCTTGTCTTAGGTATTTCTGTGTCTGTTAAATTCAGGGCTGCCAGCAGAGGGTGAGAAAACATTCTTGATGGTGCTTAGTGCAGACTAACTCAGATGTCACTGGCCACTGGTTGCATAATCTCCATACCTGCAATCCTAGTCCATGAAAACCCTTCTTCTTCCAAGGGGCCTTCTTTAGTCTTTTCATGCATATTGTTACTCTTTCTGTTCACTAGTAACCATTTTTACCTCCTATTTGTCTCTGCTTTTCAACTGGTCCAGATGCACTCAGCACTTTAAAAACAAACCTTTAAAGGCATTTCCCTTTATTTTCTGTGAGAAGCCATGGTAAATGCCATGCACTTTTAAGCAATTAAAAGACTTTGTGACTTTGTTTTTTATGCTGTTAATGCAGTTGGTACAGATTCAATGGGCTTTCATGTGTAGCAAATTCATCATATTTCTATTTTCTGTCTCCCAGCACCTCTGTTAGTTTGATGTTGGGCTCTGAGTAGCTCTTCATATTTCCATGGTTACAAGTAGTCACAAGGGTTCTGTTAACCCCCAAAGGCAAAGTGATTATGTCTCCTTTTTTTGTTAGAAGAAGCATAAAATGAACAAACTAGACCACAGCTGTGAAATGATTGTTTAAAACATTTCAAGAAAAACTTTTAATTTTCACTCACTCAAGTGTCGGAGCCTTTTGCCACCATTATGACTATGTCACACTTTTTGTGAAGATGAGTTTTTACCTGAAAACCTGACGGATCTTTTTGCTTTCTCTTTTAATTTTCATTGGGATTTACAACACATTTTGAAGGCGGTGGATTTACAGCAAACAATGCAGGTTCAGAGCTATCCTGTGATTAAATAATCAGCAATGACCACCAATCATTACTACATGTGCTATTGCTTATTGTCAAAGACAGAACAAATGGAGGTAAAAAGCACTTTTAACTTGCTGAAGAGCACAGATGTAGACACATCCACATCAGAATTTCAGATCTCAAATTGCTGTATTTCTTTGTAACAAGAGACTTGAGAGAAAGTCCCTTCTGACTTTTGGATCTCACCTCTTGTCAAACCCTGGATTCTTCCCAATAAATTAAGTGCAGAGAGTTGCACCTTCTGTGAGTGGGTAAGGGATGTTACAGACCCTTAACAGGAGAAGGCTACTGGAAGGAGCAGTGTTTTTTCTGAGAGGCTTTCTCAGGCTGAAGCAGTAGCAGGTTTTTTTCTGTAGAATAGACTTAGGTAGCTGTGAGTTGTTACAGTATCCTGTGATGAAGCGCTCTGAATCAAAGAGAAGTTTCTGGATCTCCCCTGGACAGAACAGGTAGTGAGTTACCGAGGGCAGAGAAGTGAGAGGGAGTGATAAAAGAAAGCTGGAGAAAAGTCTCTAATAGGAAGAAAATGTCTTGTCTACTGAAAAGGTTTTGGACAGTGATAGAAGCATTGACTGGAACTGCAGAAAGGGTGGAACAAAGCTCTGCCAGGGAAAGAGACTGAGACTGTTACCACCTATACAGAGTTATTGCTTCAATGCATACAGCAAAAGCACCAGAATCTTCCTAATTGAAGAGGACAAAAAGCCTCCTTTTCCTTTCTTTTCAGCAGTTTTCTTTTTAGCTGGGGGTACTACAATTACTGACTCTCCAAGCCAGTAGAGGCATAAACTGATTTTATGGTAAAGTAGCAGGTAACACAGTAATGTTTAAATGGTACAGCCATAGGGGAAAGAAGTACTTTAATGTGGGAAATGGACCAAAAAGCACCTATCATGTTCTATCTATTCTCTTGAAAGACAGGCAACAGTAAAACACAACAGTGTTTATCCTCAGAGTCAATTTTGAATGTTAATGAATGTTCAGAACCCCAGTGGAATGCATGGGCACACCGGTTGTATTCAGCCACAATGTGTGAGAGATGCTAAATGTTTTATTATACAATGTATCTAAACACTTCCATGCAGAAACATATTCCTCGTCCACGTATGAACAATTACTGAGAAATGAAACAACAAAAAAAAAATCAGTCTGGAGTGGTGATCGAGCTGGCTACTCCCCATCAGGATCTGCTCTCTGACAGGTTTAAAGTTCTTAGAACTGTGAATGTATGAGCTTGATGCTCTCAAGGAATGTTTTAAAGGATTACATATTTTAAAGTTGGTGGCCACTGTTCCCTTCACCACAGAGTTTTCTCCTAGCAGTGCAGTTGCAAAGAGATGAGAATGTTCTCTCACTTTTTCTGTGACTGTATTGTTATTGCAACAGAGCAGTTTGGTGCAAACTCTTTGGGAGTTTATCTGTAAGAACAGCAGTGCAGGATACTCAGAATGTTCCAGTCAGTAATTGCCAAGGTAGCAAAGTTAGAAAAGGAAAATATTTGGTAGATGCATAATTAGTGTGGAATCATTGTGGAATCCTGTAAATTGGCATGATAAATTCAAATTATATGTCAAACCAATTCTTTTGTCTCCAGAGTAAGAAAATCACCCCTCTGAAATTTCAATGGGAAATGAATTCATTATAAACTCACTACGAAGAAAGTAGAATATCCTGATATTTGGTTAAAATATTCTAGTATTTTGCAACTTATTGTTGCATGAGTGCTTCTAAAACTTTTATTGACTGCAGTAGAACTTGTGAGTAGCTTGTGAATCTGTGTGTGTAAATAGACATTTTCCTCTCAGAGAAGTAGTTTTGCCATTTGCCTGGAAAAGATCCTTCACCTCTCTATATGACAAAAAACATTTTCTAGAATAATTTTCCTTCCTAGACCATGCTAGCATAGTTCTGGCCAGGATGAGACAAAAACTATTTTATAGAAAAACCAAGATAATCCTATTAGGGATGGGAGATTAGAGCTGGTCCTTTCCTGGGTTCTTCAGTCTTGGAGTTTCTGATTCTACCAACAGAAGAACTTTGTAACTTTGGGCTGAGTCCCTCCATAGAGAGATGTTTAGTTGTTTATAAGCCTTTTACTTGAGTACCTACATTACAAATTGGTTCTTTGGTGCCCTTGAGAACATTTGTTTGTGCTAACCTGTGTTCACCTGTCCAGCTATTATTGTTTGGAAAGCAAACTTTCAGGGGGTCAGATGTTTACTTTATCATAAAATCTTGTGGAAGTTCTAAATTCATCTGCAACCCTTGGATCACTGTGAGAGGCCAAGGCCCAAAGATGATCCCTTTGTAGGGTTCCTTTCAGGGGAACGGGAGCAGAAAATAAGGAGTTCTTTTTCTTATAGAAAAAAACCTAAAAGTAAGAGTTTTCTTGTTGTTCTGCAATATTTTGACAAGTTTCCATTATCGTTGTTCACTCTGCACAAATGTCCTAAAAACACTTAAGGTGCTTATCTGAGAGTTTCACCTTATTTGCTAAAGCAAATTCTGAGCTTCCCAGGACCCAACTGTGCAAAACAATTTGCAATTCTTCCTTTTCCATGCACTCTGGTTCTGGTGGTGAAGGTGGAAAGGTTATCACAGAAGATATGAGGGAGGTTTTTATCAAATTTTGTTAAGGTTTTTGACTCATGAGGAACATTTTTATATTCATATACTTGCACTTTTAGGTAGCCAGCATAGAGTTTGTCAAATGTGTACAAGAAGTGTGTTACAGGAAAGCACATGGGAAGGCAATATCATAGTGCTGGGATAAAAAGATTATCAAATGAAATAAAACTTCAGATTTTTAACTCACCTAATCAGAAGATGTCACTCAGGTATCTGAGCATATGGTTGTCTCTGAAAACTCCCTCATTATCAAAGTATTTATTGAGTTTACACAGAAAAACTTAGACCAGATTATGAGAAAAATATTTAGCAATTTTAAAATAAAGCATTAATTAAGATCTTTCTACAAATGAAGCAGTAGCAAAAACAGAATTGCAGTTTATTTTATTGCATAAATTTATGATTTCATTTCTCTTGTGTTTGAAAAGATCCTTTTCTATCCATAAACGCGATAGATCAGAACCCAGAGAAGTGATTGTAAGAGAGTTCAGTGCTTGTAACCTCCAGCAAATTAGCCTGTGGTCAGTCTGGCTGGTTCGTTGTTGCTGCACAATAATTTGTTTTTTCTGTGTGTTTGCAGTGTCTCCTGCATGTGTTGGATGCACCAGGAGAGGGCAGAGCGACACAGGTGTAGTGACACGGGATCTGTGCCGTGTGGTTAAACGAGAAGAGGAAAACTAATCCATGAAAAGATCTGCTGGTAGTTGGCATTTCATGTTCACCTAAAATCAGTTCCTTGCAAATTCAGAAATTACGTATTTTCTACAGAAGGGGTTCATTGCTGCTCTGCTACCAAGGAATGCTTCCAAAGGAAAAAATTTAGGAGTTTTAATAGCACTGTGAGGGGAGCTCCAGAATTTAACTGGATTATTCAGTGTTCACTTGAAACAGAGACATTTTCACTTTTGAAAGTTACTGTAAATCTAGTTTATTTGGTTTTTTTTTTTCCTTTTCCCCCCTAACTATAGTCTGGTTTCTCATTTAATTATTTTGTTAGGGTTTTTTTTTTCCTTCTTCAGGTTTAGAATAAAAGTTTTTAAATCAAAGTGCCTATTTTTAATCTATATTGTAAAATATTAGCCACATTAGCTGTAAAACAGATTTAAATCAGGGTTTTCCTTGGAAACCTTAATGGAATGGAATGCAACAGTTATTTTTATTTTCTGCAGAGAGCCTGATTTAAAGGCCACTCACTCAGGGTGATTTAAATCAACCAATGTACTTTGGGTAAACTGGGCTGTAGGTAAAGTGGGTTTTTTCAGAAAAAGAGCCAAGCTTCTTCCCCAGTGGTTTGCAGCTTGAATAAAGAGAAGGGGTGACAGTCCCAGAGCAGGACTTGGGGAAGAGGAGAATGAGTGGGTAAAGGAGAACTGGGATGACAGTGACCCTCACTGTTTGTTTTGATAGTTTTTGGTTTATTATTGTAGGGTCTTTCTAGCAAAGGACCTACTAGAAAGACTGGAAAGACTCTACTGTTTTGTTGGTTTTTTCCATTGGGAATTAGATAGAAACATGTAATCACAGAATCCTAATATTTATGCTACAATAAAAATGTTAATGGTAAGTTGTGGTAATAGACTTTATTTTGCAATTAATCTACAAATATTGCATTTGAGCCTTTTTTTGTTTATTTAAAAAATGGCAGGAGTGTGCTTAAGTAAGTTCTTGAGATCTGTGAAGTATAGTTGGCTCAATATGTCATCAAAATGAAATGGCTGAAATGGTGTCATCATAGTCTGGAGGTAAGCAGGCAGAAGGATTTGGGGGATGCCTAAATCACTCACAGTAAAACCAAAACAATCTTTTGCAGGCAAAAAATACCAGTATTATTGCAGAAGTGCTGCTTTAGGAACTATAACCAATATTGACCTCTGTCTAAACTAAGGAAGGATTGGGTTTTTTTTAAAACTGTGGGTCAGGAATGCAATCTTTGATTGAAATGCACTTTGCAGATCATGCAGGGGCTGTCTCAGCCCAACAGCTCTCTGTTTATTAAGCTGGAAGACAGTTTGATCTCCCAGAATCTCTGTTCCCAAAGTGTTTTCAGTTCAGATCCTCTCATCTGGGCTTATTGGACCGGTGTTATGTCATCTGTATGAGCAATTCTGACTGCCTTGCTGTTTTACTAGATACCTTCTAATAATTTAGAGTTAGATGAGTGCCATAATTCCCACATATAAAAACATTGCTAGCATTGTGACTTACATCCTTCTAATAGAAACTGACTTTTTATGAGTTATGTGACCTTTGTCGTTGAAATTCATGTGATAAACTCATATAGTTGTGTAGTGGTTTTATACCAACCCCATAACAGAATCTGTGGCTGTGAGACACAAACCCAGCACCTGTCTGATGTGAAACAATCCAGATCTTTCACATATTGCAGGCCCAGAATGCCCATTTTCCTGTAGAACCATGCCTCAGGATTCAGCTGCTCATTCCAACAGTGTGGGGGACAAATCTTGAAAACCTGCACTGAGTGTAAACTGATGCAATTTGTGTTTCTGCATTTGCACGCCAAACATTTTGAAAGGACATCCTCCCCTGGTTCTCAGCATGAGAACTTGGCAACCCAAACCTGTTCCTATGCCCACATTCATTTTCACTTAACTCACTTTGACAAAAGCATCAAGCTAGGGTTTATAAGTGCTTCTAATATTAACTCTGTTCTTTGGCAATTTTATCTCACAAAACTTCCAGCTTCCTGTTTAACATTTTCAACAGGGAGTTGTGCTCTGAAGGCCAAAACAGCCCTGTACTAAAATCCGTGTGTAAGGATCCAGATAAATATAGCATCTTGAGCTAATTTTTAGCTGTTTGAAATGCAAATAAACACAACTTTCCTTGTCAATATGAACTTGCTGGATGATTTGGATCAACAGATGAAGCCAAGGCTGTAATTCCCTGAAAACGTTATTTTGAGAATTGGATCTGATATATTTCTTTAGAACCTTGTTTTCTACATATTGCCTCACTTTTCTTAGTGAAAAAAACAAGATAAAAGTTTCTCCTGACTTTTCAGTCTCCTTCACTCTGACTATAATTTTAGTAGTATACAAGTAAAGATATCCCTATGTAAATCTTTTCATTCATGACTTCTAATTCAAAATGTTCTTCTAATATAAATGGTTAATGAATGAATAATGTTTGAAGCCCATGAAAAGTTATGGTAGATTTATTCAATTTACTTTCGCCTTTAATCTGGAATATTTTATATTACCTGTTTAGAATTTTACAATCTTATGAACTGCCTCGAGCATTGCATCTCATGTTCTCCTTTGTCAGGAAAATTGCCATATAAACTAATAAAGTTTAGAGGCATTAACTTGCTGAGACCCTGTTTCTTTCACATTTCTCAAGATTTCGACTACAATGAATTATAAAACTCATTGGTTTCTCCACTAGGGTAAAAACTTCATTACTGGTCACTATCAATTCCCTAGCCAATTTTCAGTCACTTCTTCAAAATAGCCTGGAAATGTTTCTTGACTGAGTGGAAATTGCAGTGTTTATTCTCAAATACAGTGATCACACTGAATACTTCTTCAAACCTAATGCAGGTTATATTTAGAGTGGATTTTTCTTCCCGAATTTCCATCAATGATTCTCAAGAGCTGATTCAAATAAGTGGACAATAGGAAGTAGCTGGGCTAGTTGTTTGTCACATGAAAGTGTCAATTATTTTCTTCTTTGGGAAGATAAGAGTGTTTCTGTAATAGGACTCTTTATTCTTGTACCTTGAAAGCAAGTAGATGGAAATTATTTTTATCTTAATTTTGTGGACAGTTCTTAGCCTTGCATTTTCAAAGGCAAGACACCCTATTCAGCTCCCAGCTCCTTAAGTGTTGCAAAGATAAAAACTTTCTAAGAGTTTAAATGAGCTCAAAAAGCCTTGGGTGCTACACCTTCTGTCATCATTTGCTCATGAATATCTGTAATTCTGCCTACTGAAGTATCACCTCTCACAATTTATTCTCAGCCATACCATCTCTCCAGCTGAGATCAGATGTGATTTCCAAGCTGGCATTGTTTCCTGCTTGAGACTTCATGCGTCCATTTTTGAGAAGTAAGCTGCTTAGAGGTTCTCTGGTTTAGGGCAGCTCTGGTTTCATGGATGTTAAGGTAAAAATTTAAAGCTTTTGTGAGGATGCTGGTCCTGTGATGTTTGTTAAGAAACAAAAGGAAATGATCATGCCCATTTGGCAATGCTTTACTAGCTACAAAAAAAAAAAACAACCCAAAACAAAAAACAAACCAACCAACCAACCAAAAAAAACTTAAACAAAAAAAACTCCAAAAAACCCAAAAAACACAAGAGTTCCCAGGTTTAATTTGCATAGACGAGGTGAAGCCCATGATGGAGAATTCTGTTGGTCTGCAGTGGTAGAGGAAAGTAGTTCATTCTCTTTCCTTCTTCATTTAGCCTTTGTTTCCACTTTCTCCAGTCTTGTTGATTTCCCCTCTCTCACCGTTTGTGTATTCACGCTCCTCTGCTCTGCAGCGCTTGTCCATTTTTGGGCAGATCCATCAGTTTCTGCTGTGCTGGAGCTTATGGATAGGATGAGATGTCAACCGAAAATGGACCAATTCTGTTAAGTTGCACTTTCTATTGTTTATTGGAAAACAAGGTGGAACTCAGGTTGGTCAATTCTGCTTTGACATTCTTTCTTCTGCTGCTGCTGCATCCAGGACACTGCATGAAGCCAGTTAACACAATAGATAATGACAAAATGGACCTGGCAGGAGAGAAATGAAAGCTTATGGGGAGTGTGGTGCCTTGTATGTGATATTCCTGTTTTAGGGAAAAGGATTGGCAGCTTGACTAACTCCCTTGTTTATTCACTGCAGAGGTAACTTACGACTTTGCAATCTGGTTAATGTGCTCAATTTAGAACTGTATGCACGTACTTGTAAATGAAATGTTGATTTCAATTTTCAAAAGCCATGAACTGTTGTTCTTTTTGTAAGCTACAGACAGATGCTAAATCTTTTTGGTTTTAATCTAGTTGTTTCTGTGATTAATATTTATGCTAGCCGTTTTCTAGTAGTGTGTCTTATTTTGGCTTCTGTCCACCTGAATACTGGGGAGTTACTTTTGTACTCAAGCACTGGGTAGCAATACTAAAATCTATCTAGAATTGATACTGGAGCACTGTATATTAATTTCTTCATTGCTGAAAATTTTTACATTGTCTTTACTGGGGAAAAAAAATGGTAGTATTTAGAAACTCGTTGAGCTTCACTGTCTTGATGGTAAGTCCATTTTCAGGCTGATAAACTGAAATAAAATGTGGTTTTTATATTTTGCATGGAGGCAGGAGTTAGGAGTTAACTGTCCAACTGTTCTAAGTTGTATGACATAATATTGTGGAATTGTATGAAATGGTATGGAACGTTTCCACCTTTCAAATCTAACTTACCTTATTAATTGTGGAGATTTTTGCTCCTAAGTCACTCAGTTTGTTCTGAAAATCCCACATATTTGAAGAATTAATAGTTTCATATAACTGCCTTCAAGTTGTTCTTCTCTGTATTTTAGGATAACTTCCTTGAGTCAATTCTTCATCTTTGAAAGTACAGGCATTCAAACTAAGGGTAAAACAATAGAACCAATTGTGTTGTCATCTCATTGGGGATGGCCAAACCTTAGAAATAGTTATGCAATATTTTTAGTTATTTAGATGATTCCCTGTGAATCATACAGTAAATATTTACTGTAATGTTTAAGCATATTTTTAAAGGCTGCAAATAAAATAAAAACTGAAACTCAATCATGTAGTATTTCCGCTACATAATATATAAATCATTTATCCTATAAACAGTAAACAGCTTTTCCAATTTGGATGTTTCCAAAAAGCTAAATAATTCCATTAATTTTTTATAATTAAATTTTCATCTGGATTCTCTAGCATTTTTATACCAAGTATTACCTACCTTAAAAAAAGCCAAATATAATCATTGCTATAAGTATGGATTGTGTATTTTATGGATGCCAGATTCCAAACTGCTGAAGATGTTTTCTTGCCCTATTTTACTTATTCAAATATGATTTAAAATTTAATGACCTTGCTTTTGCTTTTTTGATGATTATAATTTTAAAAGTTGGTTAAGTATTATTTACATTGTAATTTTTGTATTAGACCTTGAAAAATTCTATCTGTGATAATCAGAATAATGTGATTTTTTCCATTATTTGAGAGTGTTCAATTCTTTCTAATCTAGTGATTGGAGGGAAGTATTAAATTGCTTTTAATACTTTGTGAATGTAAGCATTTTATATGAAACTTTGTTATACTGAAGGCTCTATGTTTGCGTGTACAAATTTTTAAGATTTGATTTTATCTTGAGAAATGTGGAAGGCAGCTTCTTCATTGGATTTGTGAAATCAGGAGTTTTGCAGTCAGCCTTTACATCTGACTTTACTGCCAGATGCAGATCTTGAATATTGACACATGTATTCCTGACTAGTAATATTTACTGATAAATAGTTATATGGAATCATTTTAAAACATTTCACTAAAAGGGTATTATTCCAGATTTTTTTTAAACAGAAAATTAAAAATGTGAATCATAACAAAATGATTTCAGTTTTGCCATAATAATTATCTGTATGTCTCATGCTTGAAATCTATTCACCTCTCATGTTCCTTGGTTGACTATTTTGAGTATTTCCAATTTGATTCCCTCCTCATTTGAATGTATTTATCAGCTACTAATACGGTTACTATCAAAGGGTACAGCTGACATCACATGTAGATGTCAGGAACTGTGGTGACAGGACAAGGGGAATGGCTTTAAACTGAAAGAGAGTAGGTTTAGATTGGATATTAGGAAGACATACTTCCCTGTGAGGGTGGTGAGGCACTGGAACAGTTTCTCCAGAGAAGCTGTGGCTGCCTCTGGATCCCTGGAAGTGTCTAAGGCCAGGTTGGATGGGGCTTGGAGAAACCTGGAATAGTGGGAGGTGTCCCTGCCCATGGCAGGGAGTTGGAACTGGATGATCTTAAATGACCCTTCCAACCCAATCCGTTCTGTGACCCTGTGTCCCCTTTAGCCAGCAGAACCCCTGTGCACAGTTTTACAGTAGTGTGCAGGTGTGATTAATAAGCACACGATTCGAAAGACTCTGTTGTTGGTCTGGAGTTTCTGGTGTGGTCTTGTTCCACAAGAACCAGTGGGTTTTCAGGTGTCTTCTCTGGGAAGTTTGTCTCGGCAGGTGAGCAGTCACAGCACTGGCAGCAGCGCAGATCTGCCACCCCGCCCCTGAGACCAGCACAGGGACTGCAGCAGCATCCACTGCGGCAAAACTCCAAAACTCCCCTCTGCCCTGCCCAGAACTTCAGTCACAAATGTCCCTGAAATTTCTGCCATATGTTTAGCCATGTTCTCAGGAAATAAAAAAGAACTGCTTGACGTGTGCTTCAGATCCAGACATACTCATTGCGACCAAGGGGCCCCTTTTCCTGTTTTCTGCGAGCTAAGGAAGGTCACCGAGATTTTTCCAGGTACCAGGGGTGGCTCAGTGCCACACATCATTATGTAAATCTAGGGCTTAGAGCAACCTTGATAAATAAATAGTTAACATTTCTACTTCCTCTTTCTGTTTTCAGAGAACTCCCTTGCGAGCATCCCAGAAATGGCACATATCCAGTGGGTTCCCAATACCTTCAAGCAACACTCTCTCCAATTAATTATATCCTTAATTTAATGGCTTCTGACAATAAAGTGTTTTGGACCCCCTTTCCCAATGGGTAGAAATCCACGCTGCTTTTAAAAGCGTTGGGCTACGGGGCTGTGCCAAGAAATTCCGTGGCAAACAACTAATTATGTCCGCAGACAAAGTCTGACAAAGAAATTGCTTCAAGCCGCAAGTCAGAGGCTTTAACCATTGTTTGTGTGAAGTTACTTTGCAGCTGGTGATTGGGGTTGGTGGGGAGGGAATGTGGCCGGGAATCAGCGCCTTTGTTCGGGACACAGGCCCGGCTGCAGCCAGCTTAGGGAGCCATCCGGAAAATGGACTCTTTGCTTTCGCTTTACAGGATGCCGCTCACCTTTCTGCTCTGTTGAGCACCACTTCATGACTTCACAGCGCAGGAATTAAACCCAACTGCACAAAAGCAGCTTTAGCAGCGATTGTCTGCAGATTAAGTTAAATGCCTGTGCTCGCACAGTGTATCTGAGTTGTATCAGACCCACGCCTGGCTTTACACACTTGTTGCTGTCAGTAAGAGGCGGCTACTGGGAAGCGCTGCAGCCCTTGGAAGCCTGTCCCTCAGTGATTCCATGGAAGTGCTGGGGATTTTGTGTGTTCAACACGATGTCAATTCTATTGTGCTTCATAATGAAAACGAATAGCTTAGTCCGCTAGTAAAACACCAAAGTGTCTTAGTGGTGGCAGCTACTGCCTGTAGCTCAGTTTTCTGCTGTGACTTCAAAATTCCCGCTGTCACCACAGTGTTTGGCAGGTTGAAATTTTGATTTTATTTTTGTTCAAAATTTTGAGCAATGAACAAAACTCACATTTGTCTTTTTTTTTTTTAATTAGATACATTTGTGTAAAATGATCCTGGCTAGTTTAAGTTATACCTTTTTCCTGTCACTTTTGTGCATTATATTTTTACAAGTGGAGACTATAAAGCTGTTAATTTCAGGAAGAAAACATTCAAACACAGCAAAATGAAAGAGCCAGTCAGTTTCTGCTGGAGTGGATTTATGTATTTCCTTCTATTTTTATTTTCTCTTGATTGTTTACTGTGTAACTGAATTGTGCAACTGCTCCATAGGTTCTTGACTCAGAATGTGCTGCAGCCTGTTTTTTGCTTAAAAAATTTACCTCACCAGTGCCTGTCCAGCTGGTGTAGCTGATGAATAACAGTTTGGGACTCACCATCCCTTTTAAAATTTCACAATCCCTGATTTCTCATTAACAACAAGTTTCATGGTTGCCAAACTTATCCCACCAATCTTTCAAAGACCAGCACATTGTCACATTAGTCAATATAATCCTTGCACAGTTTCTGTAAAGGCGTTGTATTTGAAATTCATCTCAAAATTTGAGTTTAGGGCCATCAGCAGTAAAGAAGCAAAGAAAACAGGGATGTACCTTCATATTTCTTAATGCAGGAGAATCTGGGGAAAAGTTGGTGCTAATCCATTCAGCCTCAGTCAGATTTCACAAATGACCCCGAGCTGATTTTATGTTTGGGGTTTTTATAACAAAAAATACCATAGATCTCTCCTTTCAATAGAATGCTGTTGTCTTTAATGAACAGACAGCCTTTGGAGTGAGTATTTTTTAAAATTAAGTTTTTCATTCCTCCAAGTTTTAACATATTCTTGTGAAAGAGTTGGTCGATGGGACAGCACTGACTCATTTTAAGAGCAGATCAAAAATTAAAGTAGTATTTTGAACTGCACACAGCTTTCTAGTCACAAAGGAAGATAGAATAGACTTCTGAAAATTAAATGCAGGCTAATGGTCTTGTGTTAATATTTTATTTTTGTTAAATAAAAGTATTAAGTTTTGTTTAGTTGCATAAAATATGGAATTATTTGTGGGAAAAAAGCGCATCACCTCATAATTTTTTTTTCTTAAAAATGATTGGAAAGATTTAATGCACGTCATACCAAAAACAGTCTAGAGGAAGACTGCAATATAGCACTAGAAGTCTCCATCAGCATAGTGGTGGATGTAATTTTATCAGTAACACAGGAAGGACTTAGAGAAAGAAAGGGAAAATAGGAAGAGTCTACTTCTACCAGGACTACGGCAGCAAAGACTTTCTTAGGAAACACTGGACGAGATACCTTGTGCCTGCAGCACCAGCTGCACAGCCTCCTTCCAGCACCTCATTTGTCTTCTCAGCCTGGCTTTGCCAAAAGTATCTGGTTAGGAAGCTGAAACTACCAGTCCAATGAGAACTCGACCTAAAACGTTGTTACCTTAAATGCCACGATATCAGGGCAGTATATACATGATCATACACGTTATTCCACACTAGACTTAGTTGCCTTTTAATTTTTCTTTCTCTTTCTGCTGTTGCTAACATGGTACATTTACTCCTTCCTGCTCAGTCTCAGTCTGATTCAGCTTTTGTTTTCCATTCACATGACCAGAACTCTCACTCAGGCCCTTATCATTTCATGTCTTGACAGCTCCAGTCATCTTCCCTCTAGTCTCAACAAATTCTGGCTTGCAACATGTGTATCTTTGAAAATATTTTTCAGCTTGTTATGCTGGTGTTCCATTGTTCCCTCTCTTGTACTGTGGGATTATTTTCTTTAACTTTCCAGACCGCACCTTAGCATCTCTTACTTGTTTGCCCTGCTGACTGTATGGCATCTGCAGTGCCAATCTTTATTGCCCTTTTAAGTGTCTCCAGCAAGCAGCTTTAAATTCCCCCCTGTGGTATTTAATGTATGGTATTAACTGAAAATCCCGAGTGCTGTTTCATTGTCCTTTCATTCCTTCTTAATTGGGACCTCTAAATTCTCCTGCAGTTTGACTATGTAATAACAGTGCTAACCTGACATAATACTTTACAAAGCATGTGAGGATTCTTGGCTGCTACCAAAAGGCACTAAATTCAACCAGCACTAAAGACAACATCCTCTTTATGTACTGTAGTCACATGCCTTAAGTAAAACTTATCCATTGCAATATCATGTACTAAAACTTACCAGGAGAGTGTTGCAACTGAATGTCTCATCCATATCAGTCCATCTAATGTCATTTTTCCCTGTCTTCAAGGGCTGGTTTCCATTACATTGCAGGGCACTTATAATTAGGCATGGCAGTGTTGAATGGAACAATACTGAAGCCCTTTTGAGGATTCTGGCATAAATCTTATCTGAGAAGGAGAATTAGGGTTCTATTTTCAAGGATCTAGAAGTGTCCGATGATTAATATAGTCAACTATTAGTATTTCCAAAGAAGTATAAGCAGCTTGTATAGTTTTCATATAACTGCAGATTTCCTATATTTCTAGGTCCCTCTCCTCAGTTTCTGCTTGCCTGTGAAATCCCACAGTTTTGTAGGAGGCAAAACATTTGGGTGATGAGCAAGTGGAAGGGAAACTTATCTAATTATCTACTTATGTATCACAGGGGCTTTGGGCTACTTCATTACATGTTCATTAGTTCATGTTACAGTTGATACCAAGTTAATCCTATTAGAATTTAGTATGTTACCCAGCTTTAGAAGTGATAATATGAGAGGCTTCTGGAAGGAATAGTTTGTAGCCCTAGATTGCTGTGGAATATTTCTTATTATCTTCATTGCAAGCTGGGAGAAGGAAGCCATGCTCTGCTAGGGATCATGAAGGAGATTACATTAGTACAGAAAGGAGCAGTATTTTCCTTAGAAGCACACGTACTGCCTCAAAATAGCAATGTATTGAAGTAAATTTCCCAAATAGGGTGCTGGCAATTTCCTAGATTCTGTGCGTCTTAGTTTTTGCCCTGTTTGAGCAGGGAGATTGGACCAGATGCCCCACAGTGATTCCTTCCAACCTCACCCATCCTGTGATCCCGTGATTCCTAAGTACATATTAATTTTTCTAACCAATGACTGCACAATTCAAGAAACTATTTCCCAGATGAAGCAAACCTTAAATTTTCCTTTTGATTTAGTTTTGAAGAGGGGATTGCATTGAATTTCTCTTAAGCAATTTAGTTGAGATTTCTGTTTAGTCGGGACAAAATAATCATAGAAACTTATTTTGGTTATTCACTACTATGACAGGGCAAATTTTGATGAATTAATTTTGCAAGTATATAACTACTTTATGTCAGTGATTTCAGATAACTTGTAATTGTGAAGAGGCCTAGAAGAAAAGTAATTTCAAATTTAAATGTGCAGGTATGTATTGGATGAAGAATTTGCATGAAAAGTAGAAATTAAGGAGAACATGGCAATAAAAATGGTGGGATAAAAGCTGTCTATAAACATTCCCATTTGTTTAATCATTAAAAAATGCAGTCTGTTAATACTATGCAAAGTTTTTGTTGTTTTCTGAGAGTATGCAAAACCGCATTAGAAAGTGTTTGGATATAAATTCAGCATATTTAAAGAAACATTCCTGAAAGAACATTTGGAATTGAAAACAAAATTTGTAGACAATGTGATAACTGTAAGAAGGATGTCTTGTGAAATGGACCTTTATTAACCTTGATCACCACAAAATAAAGATCCAATTAAGGCATTGAAAAGATAAAGAAAGACCATCTGTGAGGGAATTTGCCACAGATCTAATGATAAGCTAATTTTTTCAGATAAAGTGGGTACTGCACTTTGCAGGGGATGAAGTAGAGAAGTTAGAAATCATTTTAGATTGCATTTTTTGCCAGGAAGAGTTAAACATCAGGTTATAAACACATTCTTTCTTTCTAGATAGTGACATTGCATTTCCCCTTGTTTCTGAAAATGCTTGAAGGGATGTTGTGGGAAATGTATTTGTTACCCTGAGGCATTTTGCCTGATTTCTAAAAGCCAGAAGTGATCACAAGTATCATTATTATCACAGGATATCCTCATGGCCACTCTGTTTCTGTGGCTACACAAATGAGGCTGCTGACAAAACCACAGACATTTGTTTGGAACTCAGCCTGGGTTAGGTGAAGGTAATAATGTGGTACTGTGGTGCTTTCTTACCTGCTGAGCTCTGCCCGTGCAGTTTGATAACTTGCGTAAGTAACTCTTCGATTTGTAGATGAAAAGTTTCCAAAATTGCCCCATTAGTTAAAGTCTGAGATTTTCTCAGCACAGAAATCTTTGATCCTGCGTGTTTTGCACGAGCAGCTGTGTTCAGCATGATCAGGACCAGTAACTCTCCTGAATGTTATTTAAATCTTGTCTGTCTGAAGCTGATCAGGAAAATTACAGGTGTTAGGACTACGTGTGTCATTGAAGAATTTAAAATCCCACCTCTTACCTGCCTTATATCCCCTTCTCTTCAGTGAGCTTTACTAAAGAACTTTAACTGCTTTAGCTTGCATTAACACTATGTATTTCTGGAGCAAAGAGCTTGCTGTGTGGTTCTGTATTCTACAACTAAGATAAAAGGACTTAAAAAGCACAAGTAGAAGGACCCTGCTATGGGATAAAGGATGATAAAATATATTCTACAAGGAATTTAAGTATAATAATAAACAGTGAGATATTTCATCTCTGTATATAAAATTAGCACCTTTCTGATCAAATCATTCAATTTTTTAATGATGTTAAGCCTACATTCATGCAATTTTTTTAACTTCTTTAGTAATATTGTGTCTAAAGTGGCTCTAAATATGTCCCAGTCTTTGTAATTGGCTTCTTTATTTTATCTAAGCTTTTCAGGTATAGTTAAATATGTTTTCTATGCTAGGCTAAACTATAGGTGCCACCTGCCATGGCAGGACTCATAACTAATCCAGTATTTGCTCATCAAGTGAAAAATTTAGTATTACTATAAAGTAAGCTGCTTAAATACTTTGCTTCATCCATCTGCTCTTTTCTTTCCTTTTCTTTTCAAAATGCAAGCACATCCAGATCACAGCTACTTTTGATCCTGTCAGCTACTGACCACATTTAACAGAGAGAGAGGTATGTTCATGAATAATGCTTGAACCTTGATTTCTTTACCCAAAGTGTATCTCTTTATTTTAGTATGTTTTGTTTTGCTTTCCTGTTACCTTCTTGATGTCATGGGAGTATCTTTAGGAGAACCTATTGCTGAGTGGCCCTGCTCAAGGTGGTGAAATCAAGAGACAGTGCAGGACTCATTCATTCAGATAAAGCTTGTAGAACCTGTCTCTGAAGCTCCCCCAAAAAATGTTTTGCTTGAAGCTGTTTTTAGGAATAAAGCCTCAGAAAGCCTCAGCTCTGACCTTTGTGAGGAAATAATGAATGGTAGACAGTTAGAGGCCAAATGCCAACCATACCTGTTACCTTTTGCAATGCTCCTTAAGTAAATTAAGGTTGTGAGAGTCCTAAAACAGTGCTTAATCCAGAGGTGGCTGTAGACAGAAATTGCACCATCTCTCAGAGCAGTTTTGGTCTGTGGTTGGCCAATCTGTGAGCCACAGTAGTCAAACTGAATCCAAAAGTGTTGCTGTGGATTGGGTTAATGTCCCTAAGCTCAGAGGCTGGGCCTCAAGTGTGCATATTCATGTATCTCTGTTATTTATCTGTTACATGCTTTCTAGATAAAAGTCTGTCCTAATGTATTCCCCTATTTTCTGCCTTTTTCCTGTCCTCAGTGATGATAACAGCCGTGCAGGCCTTACATCACACTGTGTGATACACACATCGTTTGTTCTCTTCTTAACATGCCTGATTGATTTTTATCAACCCATTGGCCTCTAGTTTCTGAAGCACTTACAGCACTCCATAATATAAAAACAGTGGACACCTTGCTGGCTTTTAATTAGTGTCAGTATTGGATCTATATAAAATCAAAACTGCCAAAAAAATTATTTCGTGCTGTGCCCACATAGCTTTGATAGCCAAATAAATGGGGTTTTTTTAGGAACAATTGCCTTAGACATAACAAATGAGATCTATTTTCCAGTTTGGACACAGGTTCTTAGTCATTGAAGAGAAAATGGAAGGGATTTGCTGATAAATGATCCTATCAAAAGACAACTTAAAATATAGGAATTGCATTTCAGCGCTAGTAGAGGCTGGTATAAGATCTGTTTTGTCTTATTATAGAAGCCACTCAGGCTTTTTGTGCTGGTCTCCAAGATTCCTAGCTCAAAATTTGCTGTCAGTAAGCCTACTGGCATTTTACAAGCAAAGATGATCCCTACCAATTTCAGATAATGCGCTTAAACCTATAGTCCCAAAGAAAGACTTGTTTTTTAATAGTAGTAATCCTTTAATTGTCTGGGTGTGGAAGCACCACAGGGCCTCTTCTGGGCTCCCTGGTGAGAGGCTTTCTGTATAATCTGCTTTTTAAAAAAGAACCCTGTTATAAAGCTCAGTAAGTTTTTAATCTATTCTTTGAATATTTGTAAAGCTACTGTGCTCAGTACATGTAATGATACAAATGCACTTTGTGCAATGGATATTAGAAGTAGGTATTGGATGAAATAAACAGAAGCCAGTGGAAAATTTTGTCCATTGGGAGAAAAAGTGTTTTAGAACTGTATATAAAGAAAACATAATTGTTTTGGAAAGGGGAATAGAAGGTAAGAATATAAATGTTTTCAATTTTATTAACATTTGTCACCTAAGAAGAAGTTTAGAGAAAGTGTAAAGCTCCTCTGTTTTTGTGTCTCTCAGTCCCTGAATTCCAAGTGTCCTGCAAACAAATGTGACATATTTGTAATATAACAATGTTTACTAAGAATACTATCCTGCCTTTCTGAGCACATGAGAGCTGAATTAGACTGGGAATAACCAGCATCACTTTTGACACACAGCAGTTTGAACCAATAGAATAATAAAATTATCCTGGCTGTCAGGAGCTGGAAACATTATATTAACTTAGGAAATCTTATGCAATATCTGCCAAATGTGTGATGGTATTACAGCACATAACAGTGCACTGAATTGTACCTTATTTAGAATTAATACCTTCCTTGGAACTTTTTTTGCAATGTAAGGCATCTACAGGTAGTGAAAGTGTTCTTTCTTCATATTCCTGAAGTCTTAATGCTCATTTTATTTAATAATTGTTTATTTTAACTGGAACTTTTATAGCAAGTTTGCAGTAGAAGGGGCTGGATCTAATTTTAAAACTGAAAAGAAGTACTTTAAACACAGAAAAGATTCTTGGTAGAAGAGGATAAACATTTAAGAAAAGCTACCATCAAAATTTTAATTGGTTTCATTTTGTAACTATATTTCTGCGCTTATAACTAATTTCTGTATTTGCAACTAATTACTGCATTGTAGAGAACTTAGGGGAAAGTATTGATACGGCTTTCCTTCTGACAATCTTTTGAAATATATTTTAACTAAATAATATATGGTAATTTCTCTCAATGTAAATCAAGACAGAGTATATATATTCAAAAGCATCAAGCTTTTGATGCTCTTTACCTCCTCTCTTTATTGATATTCATTCAGGTATGTTTTTTTCGTGGACTTATAATTCTGCATATTATTTTTTTTATTATTAGTTTTTTTATTTGTCCCATTACGAAGATTTTTTATTAAATCCCTAACATGTTTCAACAACTATAATCTTTAACAGAAAGAATAATTTTAAACTTATTTTCTTTTTTTTCTTTGTGATATTTTATGATCTTTTTGTCAGATGCATTTGTAATTTTGCTCTGGCGCTTTTTCTGGAATTACAGATGAATTCACTGTTTAGCATTCCATGCCTCTTCAAGTTACTTCTGCCAAGGTGAGGTATTTGAAGACAAATGAGAATGCAATTTTATCTTCAGTTTTACATGCTATATGTGTGATAAAGTCCCTCGTGAGCCTCCTCTTCCCCAGGCTAAACTTCCCAAGGTCCCTCAGCTGCCCCTGACAGGATTTCATGCTCCAGACCCATCAGTAGCTCCATTTCCTTCTCCGGACTCATTGCAGCCCCTCAATGTTCTTCCTAAACTGAGGGGCCAGAACTGGACACAGCACTTGAGGTGTGGCCTCACCAGTGCCCAGCACAGGGGGAAATTTTTTTGAAAGCTCCAGTTTATCTTTTTATTCAGGGATTTTTGAAAAAAAATTCCCATATTGCAGAACAAAACTGAAACAGTTTTTTTTTTTTTTTTTTTTTTTCTTTTCCTGCCGCTCTTATATTTCATGACAAAACCAGAAACTTCATAAGACGAAAGAAGTGGGGGAGGGAGGACAGATGAGGGGGAGGAAAGAGAGAAACTCTCAGAGTAGAGTGCAGGGCTAAAGGGTTAGAAGTGGATTTGTTTTCTATTCGGGTAAATGAAATCCAGGTTAGTGATTATATTTTGGTGGTTTGGTTTTTTGGGGTTTTTTTTGAGTGTCTATCACAGAAGAAAAACAAATCATAGTGGATCTTAAATTTTTCTATTTTTATCTCCCAAAGTGCTATTTGTGTCACAGAGTTACCTGAGCTAGATATACAATTCCACTGCAGCCTCTTTTTGCCATCCCAGGCATTCAGGTGCCTGTGTTTGAGGTCAGATCTGGTGTAACACAGCCACATACCTTTTAATTAATTAGACTGCTGTGAAACACTCAGGCTGTGAGATAGACCCTCACCTGCAGCCTCCCTCCTTACACCTCTGCCCCGTGGCTCAGGAGCTGCGTTTAAACCAGGGCTTTGGATTCGTGGCTTGCTCTGGCACCTGCCTCTCTGCTGCAGCCTTGTCTGGCAAGCTGGACTCTTGCCCGACTTTGTCCCCATCCCTGGCCCTGCTTTGCTGTCCCTCTTTGAGCAGTGTTGGCGAGGTCACTGCCCTGCTGTCACCCCCACGCCTGGCTGGCCTTCCTGCACAGAGCAAGGACAACTGGAAACATGACATCTTCAGGCAGGATGTGTTTTGAAGCTGAGAGGACACTAGAAACGTTTCTGGCTGCTTTTATCTTTAAACCACCGTGTTTTTTAGGTAACTTGCTGGTGTGTCTATTGTTCAATATGCTGCTCAGTCTCAACATACTTCACTCCTTTCTAATCATGGAGGAAGAGACATCCTGGTCTTCTGCATTTTTGTAAACAAAATGGCAAATATACAAACAGTAAATGAGCCTGGATCATTTGGTAATTTAGGTAAAAGCCTCTGTGAAATACACACAGACATAGAAAAGAAAAGCATTAAGTCCAAGGTATGTTCTACCATAAGTTATGAAGAAAAAATTAAGTTTGTTGTAGTGAGTAGCCATTCCCCTTCTGTGCAATGACATCAGAAGTCTAAGTGAACACAAGCTACTACTTTGGATGTTTTTCGTTCCTGTTGACTAATTTGGGGGAAATCCCCTACAAATCAGCATTTTAATTAAATTTTTAAAGTAAATCTTTCTCATATAAGCATACTTGATTTAATATAGATATATATCTTGTGCATGTATTTTCAGATTAATCATAAATTTGTTTTCTGAAAGTTGGAATTCTACGTGTTGAAACACGAACTTTTTGCGTGCCAGAAAGGTGAATTTTTGAACTGTGCTGCTGTAGAGAAGCAAAGAAACTTTGTAACACAAGCCTTTTTATGAATGTACATATTGCTTGGAGGAAATGCCTCAATTTGTATTAATTTGAAATTGTTTGGGAAACATGCCTGCAATTGGTACTGTTGTCCTACCCTTAAGTACTTAATTCTGGTCCTCTTTTATGATTCAATACTGGAACCTGCAATAATTAGCCACGTTTCATCTGTCTCTATGTCCATCTGTCTTCCTATCATCAGGAACATGTTCTTGCTACTGGCTCCTCATCCACTGCCAACCAATCTCCCTTATTTCTCCCCCATCTAAATAATTTCTGGTCAATATGCCATACCCAACTGCCCCATTTTTTTCCTGCTTTCATAGATCACATTGACTTGTGCCTCAAATTATTGAGTTGAGAGGTGAGAAATTTGAAGCCAACAAGAAGCATTGTATTTGGGCGGTTCATGGCACATCAGTATGACCTGGATTGTGTTTCATTTCAGTCAACAATAAGTCATCTGCTGGTGCGTACAGGAGTTGTTGTATGTTGTGTTTGAGTCCAAAAACACCTTTCAGCTGTGGGGCTCTCTGTGTTAGGCACAGCAAAGCAAGAGAGATCTGATTTGCAGTTACATATCTTTGAGAAGGACACATCTGCCCTGGTGTTTAATAACTTCCAACTGTCATGTAGTTTACAGTCTGTAAATGTTTTCCAAGACATGAATCAATTATCTTTTCAGGGAGATATGAATAGATTGCAGGATAGGTGTTGCTATGCATTCTTGACATTCTGGAAAAGCATGTGTAATCAGTAAAGCTGCTGTGTGTACCACTAAATCTTATGGCAAAATTTATAATTCTGGTTACAAGTTTACACTCTGAAATACTCCAGAAGAGATAGCAAATAAAGTAGTTTCATGAACACCTGCAAAAAAACCCCTCAATTTGTGCTCTTGGGTGTAATTATTGTTATGTTGGCCATGCAGTAGAAACAGCAGACAGCTGATATGTTGTGGCTTACTTGTGTTCATAAACTTTTTTCAGTACTTCTGTGACCCATAGTCTTGTTCTTGGAGGAGTTCCACTGAACCATTCCTTTTCATTTTGAATATGTGTGATAGGCTAGATTCTGTTTTTAAAAAGTGACTTTTTAAAAGGCCCTCTGTCAATGCAGGGTGTTGCTTTGAGATTACAATTTTCACATAAAAGTTCTTTATCTACCAGCTCTGCAAACTTGTTCTGGTTACTTGGAGTCAAGGTTGGGCAATCTTCAGTAGTAAAGACACATCAGACAGGATGTAGGTACCCATCACAAAAATTGCTTCACAATGCTTACAGACCTGGGACACTAATTAACAGCTCTGTTAATGATCCATGAGACAAAGCAGCCAGGTAAATAGATGAGACTAAAGGAGACAGCAGAAGTTTATGGTAGGAATGCACTACTTCCATAGAAACACTTCTCTCACCACATTTCCATTTTAGCCTTATTCGTTTAATTAGGAATGACAATTTTTCCATTTTAAAATCTGCCCGGCAGAAAATGAGTAGGGGTAGGAAGAACCTCACAGAAGGAGAGGGCAGAATAAAGGCAGAGCAGTGTACAAGTATCCCCAGCAGATGGATTTTTGTACACACAGGATGAGTCAAAGCCATCAGGGGCCTTAAGGCTCCTGAATCCCTTCACTCCGCTAATTCCACTCCTTAACTGTGTGGGCAGCAGCAGCAAGCAAGAAGACATTTTGCTGTTGAAGAAGAGGGAAAATCTGCTGGGCTTTACTCAGAGCCACATGAAAAGAAGGAAAGCCTGCTTCTTCGTGATGTTACTTGTCACTGTCTAAGCACGTTATCCTCTGTGTGTGCTAAACCGTTTGCTTTCCATGCGTCATGGCTCTGCAGCATGGGAAATAACATAAAAACTGGAATTACAGTCTTAATGGATGAGGAGAGTCTGACTATTAGCTGAATTGGCACGGATTTCTTTTTCTAGCAGAGGGCATCACTCCATGGACTAAAAGCAATTAGGGAAAAACAGGATCACAGTTGATTGTTCTCACCTATTGTGTAATAGGTGCTGGAGCTTATCTGCTGGCGGTTCATTAGATCAGTGTGTTTTGGCAGAAGCTTTTGTGTCTTACACAGGCTGTGCCATATGGGATCCCAGCCACCCTGACTTTGGAAAATGCCCCTAAGACTTACACAACAATAGACTATTGACACATTGCAATTTATACCTGCCAGTGTGCTCAGAAATCAAACATGTTTTCCCAAACATTTATGGAGTTCTGGAGAAGTATAATGCCTTTTTGAAGCAACATTGAAGATGTTTCAAATAGACCTACTGTTTGCATCACAGCTGGTTAGAGAAGGATCCCTCTACATCTGCCATCTGCCAGAGAGGATAATGTGTTTTGTAACTGGCATTTCTTATTAATATTGTAGGCAGCAGACCTTACAGATAGGGCAGGAAGCAGAAATAGGTCTCATGGTCTGATCCCGACTGCTGGTGTTTTGTGCAGCCCTGGGAAATTGGCTTAAGCTGTCTGGCCTACTGACTTCTTACACTGTGTAATCAGAATAATTTTGTACTGTTTTGTCATCTTCTGGTGGGGAGGAAAAAAAAACCAAACTGTATGTCTGTGTAAAACATGCTGTGATGAAAAGCTGCCTATGAACTAAAATAATTAATGCCCTTGTGGAAAAATTCAATTGCGTCTTCGAAACTTTAAACTTAAGTGAGCCTCACTTATCAGGGAAAGGGGATCTTGATGATACTCCTGCTTATCCTTTAGTTCCTATCATCATTAACAGCAAAGTTGACTGTGATCCTCTGCCTGCTTTTATGGTCAGTCAGTATTGCTGGGCTCTGTGTTAGAGAGTGAAACAAAGGTCACTGCCTGCCGTGTGGGCTCTCCAACAACCGTGTTTAACAGTCCCTTCCCTCAGACAGCAATGCTTTCCCACAGAAACCTGCAGAGAGCAGAGAACTGCTTTACAGTTATTGGTATTTAGACTGCAGTTCAAGACTTTGAGATTCTTCACCTGGCACTGATGACATCTCTTTGTAGCTCGAGCTCCACAACCCGATTGAAATGTGCCGAAGGAGCTGTCTGTGAAGCAAACACACACCTTGCTTCTTGCTGTGGTGTTGTGGTGCACTTAAAGCTGTGTGATTATCTTGCCTGACAATGTATTTGGCAGACAGAAAAGACCTCTGTGGGGATAGCAGAGAGAGGGTTTTTTTGCTGGGAACTCATGTCCCCCTTCTTTTTGCAGCTTTTTGTCTGTTGGTGAATTTTAAAGAAGCCCTTGAGGATTTGGCACAGAATAAAAGCAATATGCTGGCTTCCCTAGCACAGACTATCCCTTCACCTTCCTGCACACCCAAACCTGGGTTGTGCTGCTTGTTTTGCTCTCAGCTGGACCAGAGCAGGAACTCTCCCATAAGGAACAGTGAACTGGAAATTGTTGGTATTCTGAGAGTCCCTTTTCCCTGACATTCTGATAAAGATATTTCTGTAAAATTCTCTCCGACCATTACAGGTAACTGAAATTTTATAATTGGTGTCACAAACTGCTTCAGTGGTTATCCAGCATTGTAGTAACTCACGCAGACTGACCTTCAGAAGCCATGAATTTGTTCTGATGGACTTAAACACACCTATGAGTAGGATGCAAGCTGGATTTAGCTACTAATTTCATTCTAAGCATTGCTGGAACTTTCTTGTCAAACTGACAGTGTTCTGCCTCTTTTCCATGCTTTATGTTTAATAAGTACATAATCTGTACAAGGGGGTGCTGTTATTTGGAAACCAGGAGCTGGTTTATATTATTTACCTCTTTGAACAATCTTTGCATCTATTTTTGCCCCGTTTTAAGTTCTGATATAGCAAAGGATGTTTCTCTTCAGTATAAAGTCCTGTCAGCACCTAAGACATGCCTTATTTGCTTTTTACAGCCAATAATTGTACTGCCACTAATTAGGTATCTCTTTTTATTAGAAAACCTAGTGTAAGAGATATTCACTAACTATTTAACAACTACAGCACATTTGCAGCAACTGTAGTTTTGGCAGTGCTACCAATACATTTTCATGGTTTTATCATGGATTAAAACTTTGAGAGCTGCTTTTGATAATTCTGGCATAGACTATTACATGGTAGAGAGGGGCAAGAACACCTGGAGCAAGGAGAATGAACAGGAAGCGGAATTCCAGCCTGGAAGAGGCACCTCACACCCTACAAGCTTTAACACTGCTGTAACCAAAGGCTCTTCAGTGCAAGCTGTAACCAGACACCTCAATAGCTCCATTTCTACTATTCTTCCCAGCCCATGGCCATTATGAGTCCCCAGCAGAGGTCAGAGAAAGCCCCTGTCTTGCTCTCACAGCTGGGCCCAAGAATTACAACTGCTACACAATGGGCAGAAGGTGGAGAGCCAGAGGAAACTTCTCCTTCAGCCCAGGAATTTGGTCTGGTGTATGTCTGTGCAGTGGCCACACAGTGTTAGCTGTGCCAGAAATATAGATTTTTATTGGACTTTGCAGAGAAAGCATCTCAGCAGAGCCCTTTAGGTAAGGGCAGTTTGACTATGCTCTTGCCCTTTTCTGTAGGTCGAGAAGGCAGCTAGAAATATTTAAAAGCAGTAGGATTTTACTTTTTCAGGGCATGAAATAGATACTTTTGGTATCTTTAGTACATATATTCACTTCCTCAAGTCAGTTCAATGTTCTCAGTGCTGAGTGCCCTTGAGAAGACCTGAAGGTATTTGAGATCTCTGGGAGTGCTGAGGCGTTTCAGAGCTAGCCCTTAGCAACTGTGTTGGTGTATTTCCCTTTGCTCTATGGAAATGGCCTTCCCATTGCTACAGGCTGGGGTAGCTCAGGTGCAAGCACAGACATGTTGCTGTGTTAAGTGTTAATGGATAGATAGATCCCCTTTGGAATAATTGCTTATGTTATATTAAAATTTTGAATGGGCCAGAAAATTCAACAGTTTGTGAGAAACCAGTGGTTGATCTGTAGTAGAGCTGGGATTGTTCAGGCACATTTTAGAATAACTTCTGGGCTGTAAAGAGTTCAAAACAAACTCTGAAATCTGTTGTGCAGGAAATAGCAGTGCTACAAAGTTTATATGGGGTAATGAGCCCTGACTTTGTTTCAGGGAATTCTCCGGTGTTTGTTCATGAGTCATGGCAGTATAAATTTCTGAATGCTTTACCTGCTCAGATTGTCATACCCTTTCAGCCTTCCCAGCTTTCCAGCTGTGTGATAACTCAGGATCTGCATTTTTGATGTTTCTCTTCGCAGTGGCAGCTGCAACCTGGGGACCTCTCTGTGTTGGTGTCACAGCTTTGCTCCATGACCTGTAACCTCACTGACAGTCTTGCCTTCTGCAGGGCTGATCTCCCCTTGGACCCTGTCCAGATAAAGATCTCTGATGGATTTTTTTTTTTTTGCATCCTTTGGATCCAGAGACCTACTTACAACTGGGAAGGCCTGACTTGCTGGTTTACTTATTCTGATGTGCAATGATGTGCCTGTGGATCAAGCCTGGGCTGTGTGATCTATAATTGACATCCAGTTTTGTGGGAGGGGAAAGGTTGAGACTCTGGGGGCTGTCTGGGTTTGCCTTTATCCAATTGAAAAAATGAATGTATTTTGGTTTGTTGAGCAATATTTTGTTCCCAAACTTATTTCAAGCACAGAAAAATTCTCCAGTATGAGCAAGCTCTGGAAATTTCTTTTCTGGTAATGTTTGGTACAAGACTTTGCCAGTTGTGAATTCATCAATTATGAATCTTCTACTAATCCTCTTGGAACATAACAATTATCACTTCCAATATCACGTAAACGTTGAGTTATGTTCACAGAAGTTTGTCATCTCTCTCTCTTCTCTGTTTGAGCTGGGGAGAAGCAAAGAAAATTCCACTACTGTTGAGGAGGAGGAATAAAGTGGAATTCCTGCTTTTGCAGGAGCTGCTGGTAGCAAGGGGTGGAAAAAAGTTGATGGCTCTGGGGCTGGGCTGGCTGCTGCTGCCTAGGGAAGCAAATCTTTGTTTATTTTATGGGGACACACAAACACCACTTTACCCACTCCTCCCATGTCAATTGAAACTGGAGAAATCTACAGAGTACCTCAAATCCCTGACATTTGAAAAACCAAAAGAGGGTGCTAAGCCCATTTTCCTTGAAACTCCATCTGCAGTGGTGTTATGTTCTGTTGTGTGTGCCTTTGTTAGTGTTCTTTTAAGGGGCAACAAAGCTATACAATTTTTCTCCTACTTCTCATTTTTGGTGTGATAGGATTTAACATGAAAATCTGGTTTGTTTCACCCTTTGATAGCCCGTCCGAGTGATTTACACAAACTTTTACAGAGGCACCCCCATCTCTGGTGCTTTGTTAGGAAGCCAAATCCCTCCAGGTGGCTTAGACAGATGCTCGCACCTCGGCTACGCCCTAGTTTGTATACTGCTCTAATAGTTACTAATTACCTATTCAATGTCATTACCACGTTTCTGGTTTTGGCTCAGAGTCACAGAGCAAGTTGCAACAGTCACACAGAAACATCACTGTGTATTCTGCCAACACCAGAAAATAAGAATTGTTAGGGTGCTTGCAAGGTATGTTGAGAAGTCAGTGAGTGTGCTTAGCTCTTAGAATGTGTGTTTGGTTTGAACTTTCTGCATTCTTTCATTCTTTGTGATTTGTTTCTTGTCTGGAATTGGAGAGCCTGAGTGCTTACTTCTTTCTGAGTGCTGGAGAGCAGATCTGCTTTGGGGAAACTTCCTATTATTTTACAGTTTGAGATCACTCAGTGAACAAAATGAAGTCTCCTTGGTCTCCTTGGACATTCTGCAGAAATTGTGAATTTTCAGAAGGTGTATGCTGGGTATTATTCCAAGTCAAGGTTACTAAGAAAAAAACCCCCAAAATCCTCAAAACACAAATCATTCAGTTGCTGGTATTGTTAGAAAATAATAATAACTAATAATAATAATAACTCACTGCAGAGTTACCCCAGGATCCTGTTTGGCTGCTGCCCTTTCTCACCCACAAATACAACGTTTCTTCCTTTCACATTTAAAAAGACTAAAAACCTAAGGCTAAACATTGCTGTTATTTGACCTGTCACAAAATTTCCCCAATGAACTCACAAGGAATCAAACTTTCCCCACAATTCTGTGGGGGGGAAAAAAAAACAACATAAGGAAGCTTTGAATTTTTTTCCTGTGCAAAGAAAAGAGTTACATTTCCAGAAGCACCTGTGTGTACCTGTGAAAGGGAATAATTCTTAACAAGATATAAAGGAGAATGAGGTTTGGTTTTTTTTCTTTTCATTCATCCCCCAGGTTCTGCTGCGTACACGAGACCGATTTAATATCAGGGTTTTAAACCCTTTTAATTCCCTTGTTCCTACCCCTTTCTGGAAAGTGGTTTGTAGTGAACGGCCCATAGACGGAGATGATTCCAACAGGGCTAAATATCCGGGACAGAGCTCCCTGTTAAGGCAGATGCTCCTGGTTTTGGTGCTAAACAGCCCTGTGGGTATGTGCCAGAGCTGCTGTGCACAGGGTAACCACACATGAAATACCTTTCCTTGCAGACTGGGTAGAACTTCTGGTCTGATTAATTGTACGTCTGCAGCAGGAAGTTTTCCTGGCATAAGATGATTAGTGGTGTAATTTGTCTTGGGAGCACTGCTGTGCTGATAACAAGACTGGTTTATTTTTATAAAAAGCAACAGAGGGAACACTTAAGAGGGTTTGGCTGGCTTTGTTAAACAGAAAAAAAATTATAGTAAGAAGTCAACCAGTCCCACTCTAGTAAGATCTTATCTAGAGTGAAATACTTAATTTTTACATTTAAATTGCAGTTTAGTTTTCAGAGTTCCCTTCCACATGAAAGACACAATTAATAATTACCAAAGCTATTGTCTGGACTGCCTCTGAGGCAAAAATCCTTGTGTTTGAATTTATCTACTCATAGAAAACTCCTATTTTGAAACATCTTTTGTGTCTATGCCATCTAGTGACTATAATTCGTTTGTCCTTCTTGGTTTGCAAATAATCCCTGGAAGAATAAGAGTACTGCTCAGTGTGAATAAGAGTAAAGGAGTCCAGCCCATCATCTATGAGAGAAAGTACAAATTCTAGATCACAGGACTTGAACCCAGCCCTTTCCCTTTAGTGCTGCCAGGAGGGAGCAGTGTGCCTCAGTCAGGATAGCCCAGTCTATGTCTTCATCATCATATTACAGAGATTTCTTTGACTTACTGTGTCCTCAGTGGTGATCCTGTGTGTACCACTGGTGCTTCTGGAAATGTAACTCTTTTATTTTGCACAGGAAAAAAAAAAATAAAATCAAAGCTTCCTTACGGGTTTTTTTGTTTCCATATAGAATTGTAGGGAAAGTTTGTTTCCTTGTGAGTTCATTGGGGAAATTGTGTGAGAGGTCAAGTAACAGCAAGGTTTAGCCTTAGGTTTTTAGTTCTTTTAAATGTGAAAGGAAGAAATGTTGTATTTGTGGGTGAGAAAAGGCAGCAGCCAAACAGGATCCTGGGGCAACTCTGCAGTGAATGTCCTTGGGGTCAGCACTGCCATGAACACGGGATACACTCTTCTCTGTTGTGCTTCTTTTTTGGACAGTATCTTCTGATGCATGGACTAGCATTCACTCTAGGGCTAAGTCCAAATGGAAAGTTAAAGTTTGAATGGAAATGGAACATTATTCTGAAATGGGAATACATGAAATTTGACTTGCAGGCTAAAAGGCAAAGTATACTGACTTTGTTTTGAAAAACCAAAAAAGGTCTTTTCGGCCCCTTTTAGAATAAAGTTGTCTGCTTGAAATTTCTTTTTAAAGCATTGAATTTTTATAATTCCTGTTCATTTCTTGGCTAAGTTAAGAGCATTCAGATGTACTTAGAATGCTCCATGACTTTAATGGAAGCAGGAATTGTAAGTACTTGGAGCCGGTGCGTTTGTTGTTACCCAGTCAAGGAAGCTGGCAAATGATGTTACAAATTTTGGAAGAATTGTGGTTTTGCAGACAATGAAAGCAGTGGTTAGAGCAACACAATGTCGAGATAGTACTGCTGAGAACGTAATTATGATCGGGTTTCCGCTGCTTAACTGATAAGTAACATTAAAACCTCAAATAAATTATAATTGTAGGGCGATAAAACAAACAGCCCTGAAGTCTGACATTTGCAAGATCAAAAAGGCCATGTGAGCTCTTACATATTTTTTATTTAAAACAACAGTTCCATGACACAGTAGCTGTAGGCGCTCTACCAGCCAGGCGAACAAACCTTACAAAGACGTTCTGGTTTCAAAGCAACCCTTTGCAACACAAGCTCTGAAAATCCAACAGATTTGCTTAAAATGTTGGCATTTGGAAATTATTAATTTCTGTAATAATATTATTGATTTTTTTAAAGGAGTGTGCTCAATTTTTAGGTTTTTTTAAGTTGTATTTACATCACCTGGAAGCCTTGTAAGTGCCTTGCAATTATACTATGTGCTGGCTGGGATGTTTTTAATAGACTTATGATGTTTTAATGTTTTTAAAATCATCTGGCTTTGCTTTGCAATTATATTGCAGCAACATGGCTTTGGCTTAAAATGTTCCTTTCTAGTATATTTATTCATGTAAGGTTATTTGCAATTTTTCTTGTACAATATTTTCTCTTTATTTTAGTACTTGGAAGTTGGAAGTGTTCTGAGAATTAAAGCATGATTTTCACTGAAAGATGACATACCTACTGAGTACTTTCGTGTTACTTTGAGTATTGTAGAAAAGAGTAAAAATTGGGAAAATGGTGGCAAGAGCACTTGCGTGTCTTCACCCCAAGCAGCCTGAGAACAGCATGTTTTCTAGTGGTTGGCACCTGATACAAAAGGATTGCTTGAGAGCAGAGGGATACCCACAATGCCTCCAGAAAATTCAAATTATAGCAAGGAGATCTGATTATCTGAACAGTTACTCTTTTGGCGTGAAAAAGTTATTTGTAGCTACTGCCTTCTCTGTGCTTAGAATGGAACGGGCAAGTTAAGCTGTTTGAAATGTTCTGGTTTTATTTGTAGCTGTTCTTGATTTGCTCTGCAAATGTTTGCATGGCTGCGAGCTCTTGAAATGAAGTTGCAACGCTCTAATATCGAACAGTGATAAGTTTCATTGTTATGTATGCGTTGGCCAGGAGCCAAGACACTGCTGGAGGTGAGACAGTACGTGTAGTAGGTAGGCAGAGAAAATACACATGGCTACAATGGAGGAAAAGGCTATTGAAACATAATTTCTGAGACTTTGGTCATTTTAAGGGAATGATTTTGCAATTGCATCATGGTGGAAGTGCTAATTCTTGGCAGAAGCACCTTGTAGTACTTTTGAGATTGTTTGGCATCATGCTGTCCACTTTCATCAGTTGATGTTTACCTGGGATGAATTTTGAAAGACAGAAAATGGAAAATTAGATACCTAAAAATGTAAAATAACTGCTTGAGACCTAGAGACAGAAACTGACAAAAATAATTTTTTTTGAAACAAATAAACCACAATCCTTGCCTTGTTGTAACATGATGGAGGTCAGTCCCCTCAGAATAGCTGGGAAGTGAATACATTTGTGTGTGCAGTTTTTATTCCTGGAAGTCTTTCATAAAGCAGAAAATTTCACGCAGTCAGTAGAAAAGTGGAAATGTGTGTATTTGGTCTTTCGTAATGTCACAAAAGAACTTTGCTGTGGTTTTTCTCTACCATTGCTTGTATCTCCTCACTGCTCCTCAGGAATGGTGGTGATGATGTGAAGCTGAGTCCAGCTCCAGCTCTGGGTTTGAAATTCTCAAATTTTTGGCCAGTGGCTTGTGGCTTTTGTCATTAAGAGCAGCAGCAATCAAACTGCAACACAGTTGCTCTGTAGCTGGCTGTGACAGCTCCCCAGTTTTCTGACACCTCTGCTATCATATAAAAAGTATTTTCAAAAATATCTGAACAGAGTACAGATATTAATTGAACAAGTTGTCTTTTGTCTAACATCACTGAGTCTTCCATTACCCAGAAGCAACCTCAGTGTGATGGAAGAGAACCCATCTAACTTAGTTTTGGGCATTTAATGTTGCTTTTTTAAAATTAAGTAACTTCTAGTGATTTGAGAGTGGGAGAAGAAGGCATAATCTCCATTAAAACACTGAGGAACAGGGAGGGAAAACTGAAGAGGCAAAGCCTTTGCAGCATCAGGAGTGGTCTGGAGCCAGGAGAGGACATGTGCCTGCAGCCTGAGGCAATAGTCCACCCAGACATTCTCAGCTTTTCATAAACTGGGCAAATGGGGCCTCTTGAGATATTAGGCCTAAATATTCCTGAATAATCATAAAACTTCTTCAGACACAGAAGATTTGAGTTCTTCTATGCTGTAATAATGTTGATTCAAAGGAAGATGGGTAATGTTAAATATATTTACTTCATTCAGTGTTTCTACCGGTTTCAATATGATTATTTCTTAGATTTGACATTTCTTTTGTGTGGTACTAAGGCTTCTTTCCATCTGAAATTCCTAGCTGGAAAACACATAAACCTTATTTTACAGTTGATTTGATGCAGTGTGCCCCCCATAATGTATGCAAACATCTGCTTGTCCCCTTAGCAATACCTGTATGAAGTGTACAAACAGAATGAATGCAGCAGAGAAAACCCTGATTTAGTAGGGAAAGGGTTAATTCACGACAGGAATGCCTTTTTAATTTTAAGAAATAAATAAGGGAAACCGTTGGGGTCTTAACAGCTGGCCAAGTGTGTTCAGAAAGACTTGCAAGTTCCTACAGCAATTAATCCAGATCAGGAGAGGATTAATTTGAAGTTTAAAACATCCTCCGTGCCTGAGGAGAGACCGGTGTAAAATGCTCATGAATGGGGTAGAGAAGTAATTTATAAGAGTGGGTGTTAAATTATGGATATGAAATCTGGTTTTTGAATTTTCAGGCTGAACTTTTACATCTTAACCTTCTGGAGTAGATCAGTAGCCTGAGTGAGTATGGAGTGAAAAATATCATAGATCATCTTAGATTAGTATAGACCATGAGAAATGCGAATTACTTAACTTTCCATATTTATTGCCAGATCCAGAAGTTTGAGGTTTTCAGCCTTTGGTAATCAAGATTTCTTAAGTAGACCAACAGCTTGAAGAACTTAAACTTCTGATTTTTTTGTATTCTTTCACAATTTCACTCTATTTTACCTTGGAAAAGAGGTTAATTTGTTTTGAAAAGAACTCTTGGGAGTTGGGGAAATATTTATAGTGAGCAGAATATGTTGTTCACTATAGAGTAAATCTTGGAAATTTACCTGCAGGTGTATTGGTAAAATCATTGCAAATTTCTGAGGATTAAATCTTTTTTCAGGAAATAAAACTGCAATAAGGTTATTAAAACCAAAGAAGTTAATTGAGATAATAATGTGTATTACAATACCAACCACAGTAAATGACTAGCCCTGTGGAAAAGATTATATCTTTTTTATTTGACTGGTCCGAGCTACAAAAATTGTAGTGAGATTTTCACATTTGAGTAGGAAACTTCCTCCAGTCCTCCTGTTGTGGTTTTGCATTTTGATGAGAATATTCTGTTCTCAAGTTTTGCCAGTGTTTGTAAGAGGCTCTTTGCCTTTTTTACGATGATTTTTTTGTCTTACAACAATGAAACGCCTACTGCTGTCTTCATCCTTTTCACCGTCTTCCTTCCTCCCCTCAAAAGTAAAGCTCTTAAGCAGAGGGAACTGAATCCTCTGACAGCTTCCCCCTGCAGACCAAAAGCAGCACAATCTTTGCCTTCCCACACAAACTTCAGGTGCCTTTTTTGAGCTGGATGTATCCTTTTGTAAAATTCTCGTGAGGATTGATGAAATCTTGCCTGCTTGTCCGTAATATTATTCACATAAAAATACGAAATTTTGCATACTTTTCTGTAATGACAAGAGCCTCCAGTGACAACAGAAAATTGAGGAAAGCTGGTTGGGAGAAAACACTTGAGCTCCTGTGTCTGAAGTGGCTTTTATTAAGCCTTGCTGTGTGATTTCAGATTAAGGGCAGGACTGTGTTTCTGCTATGAATCCTTCTGAATCTGCACGGCAGGGAGAGAGCAGAGTCGAAGCTGTTTTGAACAGTTTCACCAAGCAGCCATGGGTGTAGCATTGCATTAGACACTGATAACTTTGATACTTTGGGAGGGGAAGGGGCAGAAAGCATTTAACTTCAGGTGAAGTGGAAGGGTGTGGGAGATGGGAATGGAGATGGAGGTGTGATCATCAGAGCTGCTTCCAGGGAAGCCCTCTGTGTCATCCAACAAACACAGCAACAGGAATAGCAACAAAACTCCTGCTTTGGATGTCAAACTGGAGAGGAGGGTGAGGAGGAAGAAGTTCATCCTGCACAAAAGGAGAGGTGCCTCAGAAAAATCCTCACAGATGGAGCTAAATAGCTCAGAGCTTGGGCTGAACAAGATCCTGGGGGAAAAGGGGATCTTACCAGAAAGTATGAGCTAGTATTGCTTTTTCTTGTTTCGTTTTCCTTTTTGGAGTTTAACATCTTGCTGTGGGAAACTTGGACTTGCATTTCCTTGTTTGAGCATCTCATAAGGCACGATTTTGGATGAAGTTAGCAGGACTTTTCCTACTGTTGCCTGGATCTAGGCTTTCCATTAGGTCTATGCCGTGACATGCTCTAGAATCCCCTAAGGCAAGGTCTTCTGAGCAGGATTTTCAGTGATGTTCTGCTCAGCCTGGAGAGCAGGGAGTGGGGTTTGCTCAGGAGGAGGCTGTAAGTCAGTGTATATTTGGGCTAGACAAGCACTGTGCTCCCCAACTTTGGGATAAAATTGAGCGCTTTCAGGAATAAAACTGCCTTGGAGTCTTGGCCAGTCCAGAGAGCTGCTGGTGCAGACCGGAGTTGAAGGGCTGATATTGCTGAGAAACATGCCATAGGAGAAATCCACTGCGTGGGAATGCCTCGCTACAAGAGAATGAGCAAACTCTTCATGCTTCTGGCAACGTCCAAACTCACACTTACACATGTCATTAGTTCTCATTTTAAATATATTTTCTTTTCTAATCTGCAAGATGAGATAAATAGAAGATTGTATGCAACTATAGAATTTTTTAATGTCAACTCTGTGCTGAGTGATTTATGTTTATTACCCACTAAAGCCTGAAAATTAGCACTTATTTTTCATGTTATTTATTTTGGAAAATATACTAAATTGCTCTTCTCTCACTAGTTTAAATAAAGAACAACTTGACATCTGTAATAATCAAACTGACTGACTTAGGGTGAAATAGCAATTCCTTCAGCACAAGCCTAAACCAGGGGATTTCAGAAAAGTCAGCATCACCATGTACTAAGAAAAGTTACACCAGTTCAGGAATGCAAATATTATAAAAGAAAATTCTGCCAAACCTGGCCTGTATTGTGTATTAGCCCCTGGCTGGATTAATTTCTCTGGCACATGCTCAACTCTGACACTAGCTGACTATACTACTCAAAAATAAAAAAAAAAGGGGGGAGGAGGAGGAAGTATATAATGTCTGCACCGTTGTTTTTATATACGTACCCCTTCTGTGTCATAGAACGAGATGCTGACAGATGGTACTTACTCACCTGTTATGTCTGTTGATTATATGCTTTGATCTGAAATTTATTTTGCTCTTCTTGGCAGCTGAGCCGCTTCTTAATCCATTGATAAAACCTGCTTAATAAGCACTTGCAAAGACACTGACATCACCAGAAGCAGACTGCGCTGGTGAAATCATGACGTGATGCCCGTAAACCCAAAAGAAGCCTTGTGTTCAAGGCTTCAAGCAAAATGCTTTTTTGAGAAGCAAGTAACAAGCAGTTTTATTCTTGCTTGGTGTAGTCTGATGCTCCCTTGTATTTGTTTCAAATGTATCAATAAGGAGAGGACGGTTCAAACAGCTGCTTTCCTATGAAAAAATTGTATCTTGCCATGCTAGATGCTTCCTTTTCTGTGTATTAAGACTGTGAGAAATCTTGTTTTATCTTCCTTAATTATGTGTGTAAATACAATTTTCCCATCATGGAACAGTTTTAAGAGAGCCATTACCTTATCCTGGGGTGACTCTCCGTGCCTGAACAGAGCTGACAGCTCACCATGAGAAGTGTAGGGAGCTAGTATGTGGTGTTTGTTTTGTTTGGGTTTTTTTCTGGGGTTTTTGTTTTGTTTTATTGGGGTTTTCTGTAAAAGGTAAAGCTTTCTTGGTTTTTAATTTGAGGGTCCTGTCACTCATTAAATTTGTGATTAATAAGAAGCGGTTACAGCAATCTTTATATATAAACCTTGGTGGGGGGGGCAGGCGGGGGGAGTTATAAATTTTTAGTAGCTTGATGACTCCATTGCATTAGCATTTTAGCAAAATCAGGTCTTTCCTCCTAAGCTGCATGGCCATCTCTGGCCAAGCCATACTGTCACCAAGCTGCCCTGAGAGGGTCACATGGTACAGCTCCCCTTGCCATCAGCTGGCTGGCAGGGCCCTTCATTCAATTATCGGGCCATATTTTGTCAGCATGGAAGCAGTGTCTTCTGCCAGCTTTGGGAGCTTTCCAGTCCTGGAGACCTGCAAGGCTGCAGTGTAGGAAAAGTGGCTTTTGTTTGGCATTCTCTTTGTCTGACAGCTGGGTTGATATCCTGTGAAGGAGTCTAGGTGATTAATTTGAACTGGGTGGGTAAAACTAAGTGACACGATACCATAAGAGATTGTCTCCTCGTCAATGATCCATCCTCACACAAAATACTGAAGCTTCCACATGAAAGATGTTACATTCCCCTACAGGGAAATTATGTTTATTTTAATGCAAGAAATACAAATTAATGGAGATTATGGTTGTGGACAGAGTTCTGGAGTATTTAATTCTGAATCTGGCTATAATAACTCATGGAGTGTTGCTGATCAGATTCTCATTGAGTTCAGAACAGCTCTTCTGTCTTTCAAGTTAAAGAGACAGGGAAGTTAAAATTTCTTTTTCTTTATTGACCCTGTGATTGTTCCCTTGAAAATAGGAACAAAGTATTTTTATAAATTTTGTCCTATATAATTATGTAAGGGAAGTATTTATAAGCATCTTTGTTCCTGTAATCGTTTTTATTTTGGTAAAGCTAAATCCAATAAAATTCCTGAGCAGATATTAAAAACTAGTTCAAATTTTGCAATTAAAAGAAATTTAAATGTACAAATTCTCCTTTTTTTTTTTTCTTTCTTTTATTTTGTTTGGCAGAGGAAAGGCTGATTTTAAAAATATAAGCTACAGGACTGCCAGTTAAACTGAGAATTACTGAAAAGCATGTTAAGGCATGACATTGTTGCACAGCTAACGATCATTCTTTTTTGGCTTGTTGCCTCAAGAGGCATACTAAAAAGGGGAGGAGAGGGGAGTGAAGCAAGCAGTTTAGAGCTTATACTAAATAAATACTGATAGGTTTGAAAAAGAAAAACAAAAAAAGCCCACCACAAATCAAGCACAAAAGACAACAAACACAGCTCTCCAGAGACTCCCCAGCCCCTGGAAATCCAGGCCAAAAGTACTCCCAGAACACAGAATGCTGTTCCCCATCAGATAGCTGTGCCTGCCAGGCCTGGGGACATGTGAAGTGCCAGACGTGCCTTCTGTCACGCAGCCCTTTGGGTGATGGCACTGCCAGCAATGTCTGCACAGCTCGGGAACGATGCTTACCTGAAACCTGCTTTTTCTGAGGGAAGAAAAAGCAATCCTCATGTATGTATTGGGGGAGAAGGTAATATGTATTTTATCTTGGGAAGTTCTCAGTTGAAGAAAGAGAATTAACTTGGTGGGGTTTTTCTTGCTTTCTACTTGGGAAGGCTTTGGGCTTCCACATGAGGGGATGTGATAAACGCGAGAGAAAAAAACTCCCCAAAATTTAAACATACACTTCATGTAAATTTAAAAATTAGTTGTAACAAATGTTCCTCCTCTCAGAAATAAATGCTGTAGATGTCCGTTCCTATGAATATTTAAGAGTCTGACCTCTAACTTCTGGATGAAGAATATACACATTTACGTGGTATAAGAAAGTGCATGATTTGGGGAAGCACTTAATAGTTTCAGTATTCTTCTTTCTCTCCTTTCTTTAGTTGTGATAGTATCCCATGAAACAGCAAGCTAGAGGAAGAGAGATTTTCTTTCCTCCCTGTCTACCACTTCTTTTGCCAACCTCCCAGCTCTTCTTTCCAACTCCTTTCTCTTAGGAACCCTTTCCTGCTGTCACCCAGCTGCCTTCCCCACCCACATCTTCAGTGAAGTCTGTCCTTGCTCTCCTGCACATGAAGTGTTCAGGTGCTGCTTCCACCTCTCCTTTCCCACAGATCTCCAGAAGCCCCACGGGAGTCCTTTCCCTCCCTGCTTCACATCATCCCTCCCTTCCTCTTGTGACACTGCCCGTGCCTGCTCCACTTCCTGCTGCTGCTAAAGCAGCTCTGAATTTTGCCAGTTCTAGCTGAAGCTGAAAAATTGAGTTTTGTCTCTGTTAACACGAGTCCGTTGCAGGTGCAGCAGAAAGCACCTCAGCTCTGCTTTGGTATTGATGCCATCCAATGCCCACAAAGGTCACATCCTCATTTAAAAGCTGCAGTGGAAAGAATCCCCGGTGAGCCAACCTCCAGTTCACAGGCAAGGAATTACAGATTTTCAGGGTTTTGGATGAGGCCAACTATGTTGTAATTTCATATGAAGGATCTTAATGAGAAGATGCAGTGGTAAATAAAGCAATTGATGCTGTAATTCTATATTATCTAAAAATGGGGTTGTTTCTTCACGATGTTCCCACATGTATGGAATTTTGAATGTTTTAACTTTAACATTTTCTAAATAATAAGTTGTCATGATTGATATTTTGGCATCTGAAAAAGATGGAAAAAATTTGAGATCATGATATAAACCAGATTCTGAGCCAAATGTTGTTGTGAGCACTTTTACACTTTGACACTGAAGTTGTCATCTTGGATTGCACCGCTGGCAATCCTCACAGATGGTTGAGCCAATTCACTTGTGTCTTAAAAATAGATATCTTGCCTACTACCATCTTGTGATTAGAAAGTATTGTTTTACAGCTGTAAAGAAAAAGGAAATGTTTCAAACTCAGATTGAAAACACATGTTCAGCCGGAGAGGCTGCTGGGATAAATTCAACAGCTGTGGATTTACCATATATTTAGGGCTGTGACCATGAAAACTTGAAGTAGTATTTTTGGTTTGGGTTTTGTTAGTAGTGGTTGTTTTTGTTTTATTCCTTTCAGATAAGCAGATCTTAATAAAAACTGCTGAGGTTTTTTCCTCTCTTTGCAACAGTAATGATGAATGTGACATGGTAACAGGCAAACTGATTGCAATGCACATGCTGACAAGGGAGGCCTAGGCCAGGAGTCAAACATTCCACATCAGTCTGCAAGATTAAAATGTTTGTAGTTTAGAGTTTTACACAGTTTTGATTGGAGTGCATCCAGATATTTGCATGCAAAGAGTTATTGCTCAATGACAAATTGTGTTGATACAATCTAGTATGTCGGGAAATTTCCACTCTAGTATGGTCATGTGCCAAGTATGATACCTCTTGGGAATAATACAATAAGTGATGTATATTGGCCTTGAAAGATCAGTGGACAGCAAAAGCAATTTTCTATAATTTGGAAAAAATCAGGTTTTGTATCCCTAATTAAAGGTGATTATCATTTTTGCAAGTTTGTGCTAAGATTTTAATACAAAAAAGCTGAAACCCTGAACCCTCTTGCAGGGTTTGTAGAATACTCCTCCCCAGGAAGAAGGGTCTGTGCAAATAACATTACTTGGGCTATCCATGCTCCAAAGTGTGATTGTGCAAATAACATTACTTGGGCTATCCATGCTCCAAAGTGTGATTCTGCAAATGTGGTGCTAAGTAGCACCTTCTTCCTAAACAGATCAGATACCACTGAGAAATTTTCTCTGTGTGGTTGGGTAGCTAACAATTCCATTTAAAATCTGATCTTCTCCCCTTTACCTTATATGTACCCTAGCTGAAAGCAGGACAATTTTCTGCTCTATAAATGCTGTTTTGGGTTTTGTTAGTGGACACCTGTTTCTCAGTCTCACTCACCGCCCAGAGCTCTGCTTCTCATCGTGACAAAGCTCCTGAAACCTTTGAGTGACAGTAACCCACTCCTACAGTAAGTGCAGCATCTCTGGTGGGACAGAGAGGTCATTCCATGAAGTTTAGAATGAACTTTTGAGAAGCTGCAATACTGTGAGGAAAAATCTGATGCTGAAGTGCCTCTGTTGAAACTTTCTGCTTTAGAAAGCCTGAGCTTGCTGGGTTGGTGTGTATTTGACAAAAGGTATTTGAAGGAATGCAGATCTGACTGTTCTGGATTTTAGCACCAGCTACTGAAAATAAGTCACGCAAGATAAGTCAGGAAGTTGTAACATGAAGTACTTAAGAGCTCCTCAATGAGCTAGACTTAGAGCTAGTAGTAATTTCCTACAGTTTTCCTCTCTAAATGCCTTTGCAGCAGAATCTGCATGGAGGAAATTAAGCCTGAAAGAGAGGTGTGAAAATTAAATTATTTTGTTGTATATACCAGTAGCATTCTTCTACTTTTTTGTTAAAAGAAACCTGTCAATGACATAAAATGCTAGTTTTTAAGCTGACTGGCTACAAGAGAAGGAGTCTCATACTCTTCAAATCAAGTCTTGAGGCTGAAAATTCTTTTTTCTTAACTGGACATGTGATATCTGGAATTTCAGTACTAACTTCAGTGGGAATCTTTCAGATTATTTAATTCACTTGTACTCTTTGTAAATGTTTTTTATTTGGCAGTAAACCAGTTGTAGGAACAAGGATTAGGCTGTGTGTTTTGTGATGAGATTACACTTAGCATTTATGGCATTTCATGTTTCTGTTGGAATATCACTGACATCATGAAGTAAGTTGAAAGGGCTTAACTCTTAAAATGACAGCTGAAGTCTTAACACCGAAATCTCTTTGATGAGTGGATGAAATGTTTTCTGTTGAGAAAGAGCGATATGGGAAAAGAGAAAGGTGCTAGGGGGATTTAGGACTCTGTCAACGTTTTAATTGCACAGCTCACGGGTTTTAGTCACTCTCACTAATCTTGCTTTGTCCTCTGCTTCTCTTTGCTTCCGTTACATTCTCGTGGAGCTGCTGCCTCCTGATCTCTGGGCAAGTCACACTAATGTAGGAAAAAAAAGTGTTAGTACTACTTTTAAAAGAGCTGGGGTTTGTTTTGGTCGTGGTTTGTTGTTTTGGGGGGTTTTTTGCTTCTTTAGGCACAGGAAAAAGTTTTCAAAGTAACTTTTAGTAGTTGGCAGGCAGAGAATTATAAATGCTTTAAGTCCTGTGCAAACTCCCACTTTGTGAACTCTGTTGCTGTGTGATGAGTTTTATTTTGTGGGCCAGTTTGAATGGTGATAGCTCTTAGGAGATTTGTCCCACAGTTGCGTTTGTTACTGAAAAGACTGGCCTTGTGAGGAAAAGATAGGTGTCTTTGGTGTCAAGGATTAGTTCTGTCTGTACAGAGACAGTGACAACGCTTTTAACCTGTTCAACACCTTCCTCAAAACAACCCCCCAGTCTACAGGTGGACTCTCTACCTGTCATGAAGCACTTTGGCTGTGATAAGGCTCCTGGAAACAACTCATAAATCTGCCAGGCTCTTAGGACACTGCTTTTAAGCAGGGATAATAAACATAAGCATAAATATGTGCAATCCTGTCTCCTTCCTCTTGCAATGCTGAAAAGTTGGAAATACCCATATTTAAACTCAGTAAGTACATTGTTGTATAAGTGGAAATACGGTTTTAGTAGCTCTCTGACAGTTCAATGTAGTTTATTTACATACTGAACTCCATGAACAATTTCATCTATTCATAAACAGGATGTAAAGGTGCTGCTGCAGAAATCTCTCTGAGAGTGATGGAAACTCAATAAAACTCAGAAGAAAATTAGAATAATGTCATTTTACTGTTTTTAGTAGCTTAGAGTCAGTCAATCTCGTCGTTGTGATGATGTGCACACATACAACTTGTATTTTCACAGACTAGGCTGGCTTGCTTGCAGGACAATGCATTTTTCCATTCAGGCTGTCCTTTGAACTGTGAATTTCTTTCTTTGCATTGCTTTCTTTTCTCTGTTGTGTCTTAAGTTTTAATGCCCTCCCTCCCATCTTTCTGTCCCATTCTTTTTTTCCCCCCCAACTCTTGTCATTCCTCCATTTCTGCTGAGAAGATTCTGCTGTGTGCTGGCTCAGAGGTTTGTGTGAAACGAGCTCCTGACCTTTCCACTTCCCTTGAGGCAGCAGTCACTTCCCAGCTGGCATAAACTGTGTCAATAACGTAGCTGGGAGCTCTAGGAACAGAGGGAGGGAGCAGGAAAACTCCATGAGCTTGTGGTTCAGCCCAGGGTGATGCAGGGAGTGTGTGGGAACAGGGAATTTTTTTTTGTCTTTCCCTCTTCTTCACGAGTTGGGGTGAGCAGCCTCGAACCTTGCTCTCCAGAGCATGCAGGCAGTGAAAAAATACAAATCCATCCTCCTTGGTCTGTAGAGGGCATCATAAAGTGCTGGCATCAGTAGGGGTATCTCCACGTGATATTATTTCATAGACTTTGCTGCAGGATATTTCAATAAGAGGGATAATAACTGGTTTGGGCTGACTGTTTTAATATTTATTTTTGTTATGGACTGAATGACCATCTACAATTTTCTGTAATTGCCTGTAGTTTTACTTGGACTTATGCAAGCTCTTTGCAAGTAGCCTATTTTCTGAAGACTTTTCAGGAAAGAAATCTCTTTATGTGCAAGGAGAGCAAGAAGTCAGATCTATGAGGAACAAAAATCCTCCAAACTCTTACAATAAACCCAACATTTTGTGTAATGCAAGACATTTCTGCTGCCATTTTTGCTGAATATCATGGAAGGATATGACAGGATAAACCAAATTTACTTATTTTTCAACAGAAGATCTCATGGTATTTTCTTGAAGATTGTACTCATCCTCCTCTTACAGATAATCTTTTTTTTTTTAGTCAAATACCTTTGTTGTTTCAGCATACAATTTCTTCTTTAGTGGTCTCTCCTGACATGACCTAGCATTTCTTGCTGCAGAAGTTGGTAACACTATCAAAACTTCCCTCAGTTACTCACTCTTACGAAAAAGTGTTGTGCTGTTTTTCTTCCTAATGTGGGGTTTTTCAGTGATTCATTTCTCTTTGGAAGTATTACTGGGCTTGATCTCATCCTTAATTTGCTCTGCATTTCTCATAAGCTCACAGCCTGTTGGTTTCAGAAAGGTGCCAGTGTTCATTTTTCATTTGAATTGGTTGCTGTTTACAAGCCAAATGCTGACAGATGTGGTTATGAGAGCCGAGCTGCTGCCTTTTTGCAAAGAAGGCTGATTTTTATGGTGGTGTTTATGGATTTATTGATACCAGGCCTGTTGCTGTGCATAGCAGAGCTTACACAAGGGATGTAGGCAAGACCTCCATGGAGTTCCAAGACCTTTTGAGAAAGGCTTCCAGCTCCTTGCAGGCCTTGACGAAGTTCATTACTGGTAAAACTTCCACAAGTGGGAACTTGTTGGAAGGAAAGCAGATCCAGGTGGCTATTGTGTAAATGTGGGGAGACCTTGTCTGAAAGGCTGTTAAACAGAGAGAAAATTAGAAGAGGGTGAGTAGATGTTTTAGCTTGTCCTCAGTTCCAGGCTGTTTGTACATAGAGAGAATTGTCTGTGAGAAATTGGATGCTGAGATAATTTTGCACTTGTGACTGAATAAATTTAATTAAAGGTATTTTTTCACCTTTCTCCCACAAACCTTTAGTATCTTTACGTGTCTGTTAAAGGGTCATAAGAGTAGAAAAGAAAGCATATGCTCTATTCCCCTTTACTCTTTTACTGGAATTAATAAAAATGCCAGGTCTCGGATGTGCTCCAAAGCGCTGGGGACATGTGAGTGATCACTGATGGGGAAATGGTTCCTACTTGTAACTGTCTGTTGGATAGAGCAGTTTTTCAGTTCATTTTGACCAGAGATATTTGGAAGAAACTTTTCTTATTAATGCATTTTTTTAGGATTTGTTGGAGAGGTCATACTGTTTGTAGATTTTTTTTTAATTATTCTTTTTTAAGAACTACTCAACTTCATCTTTTTCACCTGGGTGGTTGTAGTTTCATTTTGTGCAAAATGTAGTGTTTTACTTTGACCTATTCGAGGAAGTGTCACCTCACACACAAATACCCACACCAGCCTTAAGGTAAAATATCACTTTACTTTCCAGAAGCTTAGAATTAGAAGATGGTGCTCCTCCAGTATCTGACTCCCAGTCACAAAGCTGAAATGGTTTCAAAGTATTCCTTACATCTGTATAGTTGATAATTACTTTCCTTCCTGCAGTGTAGAGAATTCGGATATGAGAAGTCTTCATTCCCAAAGGAAGTTTTGGTGAATTTTGTATTTACTTGATTTTGAGGGAATAAAAATTCATGAGCAAATGAAAAAGATACAAGTAATATTTTTTCTAACAGATTTCTGAATGCATTCAGAAGTATTAACAAACTGACTTAACTTTGGCTTCATATGGTGAACTGCTAATGAGAGAATATCTGAATGTTGATCTTGTTCATTTTTTTAAGCTTTCTGATAGCAGAGTTCAGTCCATGACATTTAGTAGCTGTGCCTTTTCTACATGTCCTTCCTCCTGGATTGTGGAGTAGGCTTTCTGTGGAATTAAACACTAAACACTATCTTCAGAGAGCTGTGGACTGTGAATGCCAGGTTACCACTCTCTGGTTTGAGTTTATCAATCCAGTCTCACTTTTTGCCCCTGTTTACCTTGCATTGTTTGTACAGAGCAGGAGGCTGGGAAAAGGAAGAACAACTCAAAGTGTGCTCAGTACCTACTGAATTAAAAGAAATCACCCTTATCACTGAGATGAGTACAATTAAACCACACAACCCTGCTTAGATTTCCCCTGGTTTGGGGTGAGCTGTGCAATGTGGAGCTGCAACTGTGCTACAGTTGCCCTACACTTGGTTTGCTGCCAAAAAAAAACATTTACAAAGGGTACGAGTAAATGAAATAATCTGAAAGATTCCCACTGAAGTTAGTACTGAAATTCCAGATATCACATGTCCAGCTGTAACATTCCCTGAGAATTCCAGTTTCAGGTCAATAAGACTGTCTGTACAGTACACAGGAATTTCAGTGTATGCCATTGCATTAGTCCTGGCTAAGCTGAAATCAATATGGGCTCCTGCACTTTTGAGCAATGTAAAGTATAAGAGTCCATGCAAGGCAATCTCCCTGGGGGGTTGTGTTTGATTATCACTCAAACTATTCGTAACATGAGCCACAGGGAAAACCCCAGCTTTTCAAAGAACATATTCACTGAAGTTCTTGGTGGGTTTCAGCATTGCCTTGAAGGCCAGGGCAGAAATTATCTTAAAAGTGCAGGGGGGAAGAGGGAGGTACACAGAAGCATGATTGTACCCAGTCATCTGAGACAAATGTCAACAGCTTCACACTACATGAGTCAGGTATTCATGTCATGATTCTTACATTAGTGAAAAATAAGTGTTTTCTTTCGGGGTGGTGCATACAAGGTATAGAAAGATTAAATCGCTGGCTACAATTGCTATCAAAAAATAAATACAAGTGCAACAAGATGAAGCACTACTGCATTATCCTATTGTTCATATCCTACAGACAGAGGTACTTCTACCTGTTGGTGCTAGATGTTGGACTTGCTGATCTCAGAGGTCTTTTCCAACCTAAATGTTTCTAAAGGTCTATGTTAAAATGCACCGTGTAATTCAATGTACAGAAAAAAAGCTAATTTAAACTAAAAACATCTGCTGTTTATCAAATGCTTCCAAACCTTGTGTTTTGAGGAGGTACAAAGCAGTTAACAGTGAGTAGAAAACGGTGCTCTTTCATCTGATAATCCTATTTGAGCCTTGTACTAGCAAACTTGGACACTCTCACTTGAGCAGAGATGCAGAAGACAGGTTTTTATAGCTCTGAAAGGGTGTTTTACTTTGGTAGTAACTACTGCAACATATAATTTTTATTTTTTTTATGGGGGTGATTTTGAATCCTTTTTGTTTGTTGTATTTCCAGCTGTATTCATGCTCTGCCCTTGGGATTGTTATTCCCCAACAGACAAACACATGGTCTGCATATCTGAAGCAACTGAATTTTTGGCAACAAAGCTGTTTTCTTGCATCAGGAGAACGAGTTACATTCAAACAAGTTATATTCAGACAAACGGCTTGGCCTAAATATAGGTGGTATGAATGTAAATTTACATTTCTGGCTAACTGGTGACTTCCCACTGGACAAAAGTTATTCAGGGGATCTTGGGAATAAAAAATTTCATTTGAATGTACAGATTTTCTTTTGTGAAGTATTGGAAGGCCATCTGTGGAAGCTGGTATTGTCCTCATTGGGAGGGCCCTGTGATTTTTCTCATGCTAAGACTTTGGCGTGTTTCCAAAAATGTTTTTCTATTTCTTATATATGGAAATATTTTAATCTATTCTTTAATATATTTTTTAAATTATGTTGGTTCACCGTCATCTTTTTCCCTGGAGGTCACATAGTTTAGTTCTTCTCAGATAGTAAATTACATCTGTACAGACATTCAGATCATGCTTTCTAGTGTTTGTCATTGTATGGGAAAATATGGGGTCCATAAGTTGATAACTGAGAAAATTTACCACGGCTTTGATTTTGGAAAGTGGAGAATGAATAACTTCATTTTCCTTATGAATCTTGCTGGTTTTGTGGTGTAAATGCTTTTCCTAAGTTATTCATACTTCTTTGAGAAGAAGGATCAATTAAGGACTTGAAAGGTGATTCAGCTGGGACTCCAGTGACAGAAGCACCTTCCATCAACAAAAACAGAAACAAACTGGTAATAAGATAATCAATGTGACAGTCAAATGCAATTAATTGCAAAAGCAACTGATTGTACAATAAAACCTCAGGTCAAATAATTTCTATTCAGGTTTATGAATAGCTTATAAAAATACAGAAGGACTTTCTGATATTTAAGTTATTTCACTTGTGAATGTGAGATGAGTGAATTCTTAATGTGTTCTTTAGGAGAGAGGAATTTTTTTAGAATAATGCAAATATCATTGGTTTGAAAGGAATCAAGAACATGCAGCTCACATCATGCTCTTCCTCTGTGTATGTTTTTTGGGGGGTTTAGATTTTCTCACTATTTTTTCTGTTTAGCATTTCCAAATATGAAGTGTTTTTCACAAATGACTGATGCAACGCAATCAGAAACATTATATTCTGTTATATAATTCTATATTGGAATTATTGGAATAATATAAAATAGCACATGTATATTTTCCAAGTGCCTTGCAATGAATTCCTCCTTTCATTGTGCCCAGCAAACATCAGAATGGTTTTTCCCAGCAGTCTTGAACACAGAAATTATAAAATCATGAATTCTCATAGGCGTTTACCGTTAATAATGTTCAGTACAGCCATATCAGGAAAAAAAACCCCACATCTCCTTAATGAGTTTAAAATCAACTGAAGCGTATTTAAATATAGGTTAATTTTTAGGGAGAAAAAAGATACATTTTGGTCAGGTTGGAAAATTAAAGGCAATGTGCGTGCATGGTGCATGTTTTGGGGTTTGTTTGGCTTTTTTTCTCTCATTCATCACAGACTCTGGGTCTGAGCATTAGTTATGTTTATCCTTTAATCCTACTGTCTGGGTTTGTTTATGTAAGATTTATTATATAGCCAGGGTGGGTGGTTAAATAGAAAACCAAACCTGACCCTCAGTCAGTGCAAGAATACCTACAGATTACTTTACTTTACAGAGACAAGTCAAATTTATTCTCAATCCATTATGTAAGAGTTGGGCTACACATTTCCTGAGCCACCAAGAGACAAAAATTGCTGCCAGTTTCATCTGTCTTTTTGCATTTCGTTCTCTAAAACAAGGAGAAAAAGAAGCTGGGTACTTTTTCTATAAGTATTTCCCTGAGATAGGAACTCACTTAATGACCATGTTTCATTGTGCAGTTAAACACTATTATAATTGAAGGTGCTTGTTACAGGCTGTGTACAAATCTCACCCAGCAGGAGTTTTTTTGGTCCCTGGTAAACTTTACAGAAAATAATTGATAGATACCAGGAGCACAGGGCTTGGGTGAATGAATATAAAAAGTCAGCACATTGTGAGTGCTCCCACATTTTTTGGACACAAACCCAATTTCAGTATGTCTAAATACATTCAATCCCTAATAAAATTTATTTTAAAATACTTGTTGATGTTACAGCTTGTTCTTCTAGGGCACTGGAGTTGGAGGTTGGCTTCCTGGTGCTTTCCATTGTTTTTTCCCTTTATTTGATGAATGTGCTGAAGCAGACTGGAAATAACTAGATTCCCTAGTTGTCTGGACAGTGACTGGATTAATAGTTGTGAAAATCACAGATGTTTTCACTCTCTGCATGTTGTATTCTGTACTCATAGGGCAAGCATAGAAAAACTGTCGTGGGCTCGTCCCGATGTGCTGCTGGGAATCGCAGATTAAATTCACCCTGGTCTAAAGGACCTACATGAGGTTTATTAATCTTTAAAATCCCACTTAAATCCTGTATTAATGTCTTAAGTAGGATTTAAATGATGTCTAGTAAAGGCCCTTTGTAGAGAGGAGGAAAGAAATGACCCTGCAGGTTACTAGAAACACAATATTTTGCAATTTCATCAAGCCATATATAACAGGATTTCAGGGCCATCGATGGACTGACCTTTTGTGAAATCCAAACTGCATCTTTTATGAGGAAATATATAATTTCTGCCTCAACAAAACATGCAAAGGAATTCCAATGATTAAATGACCAATCTTAGGCTCTTAAACAATGGTTATTGCCAGCCCCAAATATTTGGCTATTCCCTGTGGCTCCCTGCACATTTATTTAATTTTAAAATGCTTCAGTTTGGTTTAAAATAATGTTTTGGGAGGTTTCTTGTTCCTTGGAGTTTTTTTATTGCTGCTTGAGAAACATCTCTGCAAGCAAAAGGCAAAATACATTGATTTCAGCATTTCTCCTACAGTGTTTTTAAAAGTTGCATGAAGTAACTTGTGCAAAAAATAAACTGAGAAATTCTCCTTCCCACCAGCTCACTTGCTTTCATGCCTCTGGTTCATGGAAAATCTAGGCGGAAATGTCAGTTTTCAATCGTGTCACCTTTAACTGGGATACAAAGACGTCAAGAAATCTAGAGAACACTGGAAACCTGAGAGCAAATATAGAGTTGTACAGTTGTTCTAGGCTGTGGTATTGGCTGTATGGAAGAGATGGGACAAAAGCTTGTACTGAACACACATTTTCACCCAAGTCCTGTGCTGTTTTGTGGGGGTGATGTGGGTGTGTGGTCCTGTGGTCAGAACAGGAGAGCACAAGCACGGCAGGAACTCTGACTCTGCACCAGCTCTGCCATCAGCTCTGCGGGCAAACCACAAACTCTCTGCTGTTCATTCTGCTCATCCAAACTGGATAAAATGCTGACTCCAGAAAGGTCCAATAACCTCACTGAGCATGCATTTGGTATGCTTGAAATTCTCAGAGATGAGAGGCTATGGAAATTTTAAAAATACACATAATTATTCACCTAGGCTACAAGGTTTTGCTGATATCCCAGCACAGCTCTGCAGTGAACCACGCTGTACTTTCTTGCTGTATCATGAGTAGGTGATTTTGGCTTTCAAAAGCTGGAGTAGCATTTGCTTTGTAGTTTTAAAATACTAAGTCGCCCATCTGTACAGGGTATTATTACTATTACAAACAGTATTCAGGGTAATATTGAGTATTTTTTGTCAGCTCATCATTCACTACAAAGTAAGTCTAACTAATTGCTGTCACACGCTTTAAGGTGTGGATGACTGCAGGTTTTACTTAATTTCCCCCCTATAGGCAAAATATTTGTACACAATTATGTGTAATTTTCTGCCTTTTTTGCTCATCACCTTGTACTGACAAACAAATCAGGACATATGTTTGTCAGAAGGAGCATGAACTGACAGAAGAACAACAAATCAGTGGGTGGGGAAGTGTGGAAAATGGGGGGGGGGGNAAAAGGGGGGGGGGGGGAGGTTTGAGGCTTTTTTGGCAGACAGATTTGAATTCCAAGAGAGACTTTCTGCACCTTAAACCATTCCTGAAGTAATGAATCAATCTTGAGGCATAATTTGAGGGGCGGGGTTTAACACAATGTAACAGGCCTACTAGGAAAACTAGGATTTGGGGGGGGGTCTCCAAAATAAAAAGGAAATATGTCAGAATGTCAGAGCAGGTAGGATTTTTTTTTCCTCCATGGATTATTGGAAATGAAAAAATATACATTTAACCAAATGGTCACTAAGGTGTTACTTTGGTCAAAGCATAAAATAAGAGGAAGATAAAGTCATTGCATCAGCAAAGAGTGGATCAAATTTATTTGTTCTGTGCTAAATGCAGGTGGTGTGTGTGGGGGGAGAAGGGGTTGCTGATAGTGATTATTAAAACAAGATGGTAAAATAGGTGTTCTCCATGACTGCCTCTGCTTGCTAATTAATTAGAAAACTGTGTTGCTGATTGTCTTACAAAATTGGGCTGTAAATCATGAAAGTTTTTAATTCCCAGGAAGTCCATGTTCTATATATGGACTGTTATTTGTAATGTCTCTGTCTGTGCCATGTGCAGCAATCGAAAGCAATTTGGATTTAGAAGGATTGCACTGCATTCCCTCTGTGGCAACAGCAACCTACAGCTTCAATTAGTGGTCAAGGCACTGTAGGAGGCACAGTACATTACTGGAAGCAAACACAGGGTAAAGTGTCCTGCCTCTGCTTCGAGGAGCTTAAACCTGAAAATGGACTGACAGGCCATGGGCAAGACAGCAAAGTGCTGCAGGCACAGGGTTGATACAAAATGCAGATGTGTTTGCAAGAATGAAATTGTTTTATTTTCTGTTTTGCTTTAACTTCTCAAGGGTAGTCATTCTGTAGACACTCAGGAGTTCCAGACCAGGATGAAAAGAGAAAGATGAGAATGGGGATATCAGGAAACACAGATTTTGAGAGGGGTAAGCATTTCATGAGCTCTGATGGCACTGATGTCCTGAGCTAGACGGCAGAGTCTTTTGCATTGCATGGTTACACCAATATCAGTCCCTCAAAACATTTGACAGCAGCATTAGGGGTAATATCCACGATTATCCAGCAGATATGTCCCAAACAAATAATTTGAAACCAGCTTGACGTTCTCGGAGAAAATGTGGGGATGGCATGGATCGCAGAGCTCCCCTCAACACCAGGGAAGGTTTTCCATACCATCTTGCCTGCTTACCAGGCACCCTCTCATTTGTTACATGGACTTGCTGAGATGATTCTGAAATGCATATCCTGGCTGGCTGGCAAAGCATGTTCAAGAAGTTGCTGTCAGTGATCCTCTGTCAAATGAAAAAGTCGTTTTAATGGCATCTGTGCAGGACTTGCCTTTTGGGTCAAATACAGTTCCATGATTTCCTTGATGAGAGGGATTGTAACACAGAACAGGTGCATATTGAATTGGCAGGTGCTACAGGCAATTGGAAAAAGAGAAACAGCTTTGAAAACTCTGTAGCAAAATAACGTTGGGAAAAATAAAAGAAAATTATGCATTTAGGAAGAGCTGGATGGTTACTCGGAAGAAAAAATGCATTAAGAATTGCTAGGGATTCTGGTGGACTGTTGTGCAAATAGTGGTTACCATATATTTTGTAAAAATGACAAGGAAGGGTGTTTGAGTAGATGTCTCATTTGTACCAGATATAAAGTGATTCTCCCCTCCAATAAGTGCTCTTACAGTTTCTTCAGAACAACTGTTTGCTGATGTTAGCCTCAAGTAGCTAAAATAGTTGCAGGTTAAACATGAGGAAAGGTTTGTGTTAATGCTAAGAGTGGTGTGGTGCTGGAATGATTGCCAGGTTGTGGAGCTTCCCCTGGGCATCTCCAGAACTTGTTAGATCCTCGCTAGTCAGGTGTGAGTTGATTGCACCTGAAAAGAAAAGGTGGGGGCAGCTCAATTGAAATTTGAAACCTCCTTCATCCCTGTCTTCTCTGATTCTCTACATCACTCATACATAGGTATGAAAACCTTGCTGTGGAGTTCTCTTATGATCCATTTTGTGTGCTTAGCCCATTGATTTGTGATTTTAGCAGGATGTAAAGTGGGAATCCTGCCTGCACTGCCAGAAGGCACTGATATTTTGACACTTCCATTCAGTAACATTGCCTGAGAACATTTTTGAGGAATTAAATACCTACACACCTTGGATTGTGCATGCATTTACTGAGCCTTCATTTTACAAGCTGGGTGTATTTAATTCATGGCTCAGTTCATTGTGGTACACAAAGTTCTTTTAAAGGTTCTGTTACACCTAAGAACTTGATAAGGGGATCCTCCATGGCTCCAATCCACCAACAATCACATTTTTGCTGGGGTGTGATGTTTGTTTGGGAGAAGTTGGAAGCAAAACAAAATCAGGTCTGAAGCTGGGATTTTCTTAATACAGTGAAATATATTCCAGATAACTAAGATTTACTACATTCTGAGGAGGGCATGATTTTGTATCTAATTCCTGTGGGAAGGAAAAGGAAGGTTTTTTATTTTTTTGCAATCTCAAATGTAAATTTTCAGGTATTTGAACACAGCAGCACTGTGTCAGGAGAGCTTTAGGCTGAATATCAGGAAAAGGTTCTTCACCAGAGGGCAATTGGGCACTGAAACAGCTCCCCAGGGCAGTGATCACAACATCAAGCCTGACAGAGCTCGAAAGGGGTTTGGGCAATGCCATCAGGCACAGGGTGTGACTCTTGTGATGTCCTGTGCAGGGCCAGGAGTTGGACTTCAGTGACCCTTGGGGATCCCTTCCAACTCAGGCTATTCTATGCCTGAAGGTCTCTTCCAGCACTGACGACTCTGTGAAATACCATCAAATTAGTAGTAGTTTAAAACTGTAACTTCATGCCTCCTGGATAATCCTGGTAAAGTTATGTCATTTCAAAGAGCCAGTTAAACAGTGAGGGGCTTCTGAGATGTTTTCACATGGTGTCTCATATCAACAGAGAAACTCGAACAAAGGTCCTTGTAAAGAAAGAATACAGGGAAGGCCAAGATGTGAAAAACTGGTTGGATGGTAGCTGACCTGCCAGAGCTGTCTCTAGAGCTCTGTCCTGTGTCAGGGAAGGGTAACTGCTAAGAAATTGTGTTTAAAAAAAAGCCAAGAACTCTCCCCTAGCTGTGCGTCAAGTGTTTAGGTGGAGTTGCACGAACTGGTTTGTCATTGTGTCCCTACTGTATTCTCCCAACCTTCTCCATAATCCAGGCCATGATTTATAGATTATTTTATAGCCATTGTTTCAAAGAACTGCTTATCCCCTAATAATTACCTGCAGACATGCTGATACATATTGAGTTCCAAATAACAAAAAACCCAGCACATGGATATGACCTGAAGGAAGCAGCCCGTTGGACTGCTTTCATTCAGGTTACATGAGGTAATATTTTGTTACATTATGTCAATCGTTAGGAAGCTTAGGATGACACCATTTCCTAGGGTTTAAATGATTAATTAGAGGCCTGGGTTGAGGTGTAAAATTAAATACTTTTACCAGTACAATCAGCTTGACTTTCTGCGCACTGAAACTGTAATGAACTGCTTTGTAAGGCCAGACATTTCCTCTAGCAAAAGTGGAAATTCAGCTGGTATGCAACTCTTTGGCAAGAGATTAAACAAAGCCTAATTGCTGAAGTTATATTTGCAAAATAATTCTAAACCACAGGACTGTTTCCCTTTTCATTTTTGCTACAAAATTTAAAGGTCTTTTGAGTGGGTTTTTTGTTCCTCTTATCCCCTCACTTTTATAATATCTGATACGTATTTAAAATGTCAAATTTCATCATCTTTATCACCACTGAAACTTTGGTTGGAACTGAGTAAAGGAGCATACTGTGAACCAAGCTGCCCTTTGACCCAAGGTATTGATAGTTGTCATTCCTGCTTGTTATTGAAAACAAATTAGATCTGAAAATAAGCAAAATATTCCTTCCCAGTTCAGAATTATGACTTTCCTTTTGTTGCCCAAAAATGAGTAGCTATCACAACTCTCGCATTCTCCTGCAGGTCTGTGTTTTGTGGTCTCATCTTAGAAAAGGACACTTGAGTGGGGCCAGATGTCTAGATTTAGAAATATTCTTGCTTGGGATTGAGTTTGGGGTGCTCTCCCACTAGGTTACAGGATGCCATGGAGCTGTGGGGGGCTGTGAGATCCTGGGGTGGTCAGAGGTGGCCTCAATTTCCAGTATGGAAAGACAAACAAACTGGTGAAAATTCATGAGGACACTTCTTATAGTTTATTGAGGCTTATGTTCTCTCTGGTTAATTTCTAATGGGAAAAACCCAATGGGAGCTGATAGATGTGGGATTTTAGGTTTTGTTTCTTTTTTTTTTTTTTCTTCATTTGTTCAGAAAAACCTTCTAGATCAAACAATGTAACTTCCCAAGCAAGTATTTAACTGACTTATTTTTTTAAGTTTTTTTTTTTTTTTTGTAGTATACACAACGTGATGGTTCTGGTCACGGGTTTCAGAGGTTGCCTAACCAAGCAAAACTTCAGACAAGTGAATAAGCACACTTTCATGAATATGTACATGGAGACCAGCAGTGAGCAGCTGGATTAAAAGATGTCATTTTAAGAATAAGCAAGGCTGAAGCCACAGAAATTATAGCTGCACTGGTGAAGTAACAGTTTACCTGCCACTGAGAGAGGATTGTGTGCTGCTCATGACTGCTGGAAGAGGAGCATCCTTTACAGAGGTGGGGCTTGGCAGAGCTCTCAAGCAAAATCTGTGATGTTGGGACCTCTGTTACACCCTTTGCTCTGCACTGCTGGTGGGGTTTTCTCACCCTGCTGAGAGCCCTGGCATTGGTGGTGTGTTTTGGATGTCCTGTGCATCCGTGTGCTTGTGATGTTTGGAGCATTGGAATGCGGTTGACCCTTTCAAAAGTGGGCACTGGTGGCGGTGGGGAATATTTCAAACAGTTTTCTAGGACACAAACAGAGCTCCCTTTCCCTGCCTAGTGTTTTAAGTGAAATACAGCACTGGATGGGGGCAGACAGGTATTCTAGTTGTGCTGAGGAAGGGCAGCATGACCAAAAGAAAATCCATCACCATTTAGTCTCTTCCCAACATTCCCCAGCAGTAAAGGAACCTAGCCAAAGGGTTTTTTTACAATTATTAGCATTTTTCAATGCTAAAAACTACCTTGATATTCCAGTCTAATTCAAATTCAATATGAAACCACACTAGAATATCTGTTCCAGTTTAAACAACCACAGAGGTAGCACACCAGAAGTCTACACTGCAGAAATGGTGATTTTTTTTTTTTTTTAACAAGCAGTAGTTAATTTAGATGAATAGTTTTTACCAAACTGCCCCAGAGAAATTATCACTAACAATTAAAGTAAATGTACTTCATGCTAATGAATACGTTTTCAAATATCAAAACATTACTTAACTATCAGTTATGCTTCATTTAGAGGTTCTTGATGAATTCCTGAGCTAAATTAGGCTTCATTAACTGATTCTTGCAGTATCATTCAGAAATGTTATTATTATTTCTCTTTTAAATACAGGGGGACTGAGGTAGACAATTCAGGTGGTTTGCTGATGACTATGTACAGAATTTACTCTATAAACAAAACTGAAGGTTAGGTTCCCACGGCTTCTGCTCTCGTATTAAAACCACTAGCCCTGATTTGATACCTATTTAAAAAAAAAACAACGAAGAAAAGCACCACCACCAAGACACATCACAACCAACAGACAAAACCCAAACACACTACACAAAAAACCCCCAACCAAACTAACCAACCTTCAATCTTGTTGTACAAAATCATCAATTTCTGTACTGGTTACTGTAACAATATCTGAAAATTATTCCAATTAAATATATTTTAGAAAAGGCTTTGACACCCAATAGAAATGAAACCAATAAACTTTTGAGTTCAGTTTTATTAGTTCACGCTTTTTCCATTTGTTGACTATAGTGTTAGGGGTATTTTGCATCTGGTTTTTAGATTGGAAATGTAACACCTTTTCTGCTAAGAATATTTCTCTAAATTATGCATTTTAACCTTTCACAAGTCATCACAGTAATGAATCCAATTTATTTCCGGATTTTCAAAATCCCTGTGGCTGGATAAAAACACCCACCACAGCACTCGCCTCGGCTTTAGTGGAATGACCTGCAGAACTGGTAGTATAAAAGGGCTGAGAAACAGCATCCTAAATTTGATTTCCCCTACCACCCCTTTCAGATTTCCCAGCTGCTGTAAAAAGGCGACAGGACTGAACTTGTGCAGACAGGCTGGTGTCTCTGAGTGGGGCAGAGAAGCACAGGGAAAAAGAAAGATGAATAGAGTTTCTCTGGTTCTTGCGTAAGTGCATCACAGACCCACCGGTATGTGCTTCCCTCAGCCCCTGGGCAAACTGGGGCAGAGGAGCAAAGCTGGAATGCCCTCCCTGCTCAGCCAGCAGTGTCAGGGTTGCATTTTGTGCCTGGCTCTCTCTTCCACATAAGGAAATCCACTCCTTGCTGAGGCCGTGTTTAAAAGCAGAATTTAAACCATAAATCAAGGTTGATTCTGTGCTTATTTAGTGACTGTTATTGTTGTTTTCTGGAGCAGGGGGAGGCAGAAGCCTTTCAAAGCCAAGTCACTTGACCCCAAACTAATAAAAGTGTACAGGAATCAGACTTACTCTCATCTAGTTATGTCTTAGAGGTGATCACAACCACAAAGTGTTGGTGGTTTCCTTGCTGCTGCTTAGTTGGATTATGTGAAGCTGCTCCAAGCACAGGGAACCAGTACTCGGTACATGTAACAAATTATTATACATACAGTTCATTTTTATAAGACAGATATTGAACGCTGCATAGAAAATAATAACCCAAAATTGTGCTGAGGCACAGAACAAGTGGATGAGTGTGTGGGTTGGAGCTTACTTGGCTTTTTGATTAAGCAAGGACTGAAGGTGTTCTTGTTCAGCTGACACATGGCCACAATAGTCATGACTTTGTTTTGAAGAGCAGAAAAACAGCAACGGATTATTTACTTTGAGCAAACTTTCTTAAACTCTCAATTTGTTGTGTATCTTATGATGCAAGGCCGGGCACCACCTCTGTCCTTTGGCAGGTTAGACACTGAGCTATCCACAGGCTGAGTCCCTTCCTTTCCTGGGACACCCCCAACTCCTTTTGGACAGGGTACCAGCCTCTTCTGTAGCGTGTCACAGGTCAGTGACAGTTTCCTTTACAAAGAGTCCATCCCTGAGCGTTCTGGCCCATCTGTGTTGCACTGGATTGTGTAATGGGATGTGTGCCAAGTGCCTCTGAGCCGGGGACTTGTGGAGCAGCCCTTGCAGGGGCAGCAGGGACAGTCCCCTGCCTCCCTGGGCACGGGTAGTGGAGCTCCACCCCTGCCTTTCTTCTCCTGACCAGTGCTGCCAGTTGAATATTCCCCATGGTGCCTGAAGCTGTTCTTGCTCCAGCTGTTTACATGTAAATAATTTATAGGCTTTGTTACTAGTGGAGTTGGAGTGGGGGGAGGGGACAGGCAAGCCAGACACAAAACTTGTTTTCTTCTAAGTGGGAAGGTTTTTGGAGCCCTGGGATTTGATACTTCACAGTGTTGACATCTCCAGATTTCGACATTGCTCTTCTTATCAGGATGTTTTGCTTCGATACTGATGAAGGCAAAATACCTGGAAAAGTCTATCACTTTGTAAAATGCCATCTGAAAGAAAATTAAATATTTACAGGCTTTGCAGGTAGATTGGTGAAACACACCTGCTATGGTTCTAGTAGAGGTGCTTCTCACTCTATCATATCTTTGTCAGTGCTTGTTCTCAATGAAGGCAAGGAGAACTTAAGTACCACAGAAAAACACATAAATGACTAATATCCTTTTGAGTGAAGTTACTCCAGAGGTAATGCTTATGTATTAACATGGTCCCTTTAAACCCTCTAAAAAGGCACTTAGCAGACCTCGGGTCCTCTGACTTGTATAGCTAAGCATGACAACTGAGAATACTAAAGATCTGAAGTGTTTCCTCACATCTGACATCAAGCCTAGTGACATTATAATTGTTGCTAGTGACATTATAATTATTACTGCAGCCAAGATGGATGCAGCATTCCTAATTGAAAAGAGCTAAATGTTTGCAGACACAAGTGGCAAGGCTTACATTTCCTTAAGTGCTTTATGGGTTAGGAGTCATAATGTGCACTTAGAAAGCCTGCAAACTTCAACAACAGAGCTGTCTGGACCAAAGCAGGAATATTGAAATCTATAAGGGATGTCAGTGTTGTGAAAACCAACCAAAAACCAACCAAACTGCACTTGTTCAGCCCCACTGCTGCTTTCGTTGTCTGATATTCTGAAGCAGCCTGAAAAATTGCTGATTCCTAATTGTCTGCAGCTTTGTTCACTGAGTTTCCACAGCATCTGACACTCGACCCTCAAAGGCTATTGGATGTCAGGTGCTCTGGGGTTAGCTGAAATCACACTGCTTTCACCTCCTGGATTTCCACCATATGCAGGGGTCCGTCTTGCATGACAGTATGGTTGAAATGCTTCAACTTGAGGCTGTGGAAGATGTTTCCTAAGCTTCAAAAAGAGGGTGCTTTGCCTCCAAAAGATAAAATAGTATGGTTTGCTGCCCTTTCCTTGTTATCAGAAACATTTGAAAGTTAAAATGATGTTTCCTTCCCCCGATGTTTCCTTTGCATCCTTACCCCAAGTCAGTGATGTACCCAATCAATGATGTTGAGTTAATTGCTGTGAATAAATAAGCTGCTATAGGATTGTGAACAAAACTTGGCAGAGGTCCTAGTTTCTTTCCATTCTCTTTCTATTTTAGAAGGAATTAAGCAGCTGGTGTTTTCCATCTCACTGAAACTGGGCTTTTATACATGCTTTTACAGTGCAATTTTGACTTTATGAAAAAGGAATAAATTATTGTTGTCATGATTCTGGTTTCTGCTGTTAAAGCCAGGCTTGCAGTACCAAACTGAATCAAACCAACTTTTTTTTTTAAAGTAGCTGCTTGAAAGTCCAGATTATGAAGTGTTATGTGGTATTAAGAGTCTCAGAAACACCTGGAGATATTGCAAGAGCTGATGCGGATGCCCATAAATCTGACAAGCTGAATTTGTTCTGTTGAAGGCCTTGAAGAAGAGCTGTCAGTCCCTTAACTCTGACTCGATTGACTTGGAAGGCTGTGAAGATCACTCTTAAAAGGCAAATAGGCAAAAATACATTGTTGAACTCCAGGGATGAATTGCTTCAACAGAGCTGGTTACAAATGCAGGTTCCTTCTACCCCCATTATTTTTGAAGATTGTATGTCTCAGCAGTTGGAGGTTAAAAGCAAAGCCTGTATTTTTCTTCTGGATGGCTGAGGGCAATTTTTGCATGGCTTATGTATTACAGCTGAGCTGTATTTCTTAATAATTTGAGAAGAAGGTTGGAGGATGCCACTTGCACGGGAAGTGTAGCTTACCCAGCCATCATTGCATGTTTATGGACAGGAATTCTTTCAGTGCCTTAATTACTACAGAATAGTTAGGATGAGGTAATAAACGATGTTTGCTCCAAGTTTGCTTTTGACTGTTTCTTGAAAGAAATGAACTGAAGGGGGATTATCAGGTACTGGATTGGTCTTAAAGCCTGTGGAAGCAGGAGCGTGGCACTGAGCAGCCCTGACTCAGAGAGCAGGAGGGTTTTGCATCTGCCTCCCAGTGGGGTGCTGCTCTGGGCCTCTCTTTAAGCTCCTTAGATGGCCACTTACAAAATCATGTCACCGGCCCTCTGCCCCCGCCAGCGCCCAGGCTTTGTCCCCTCGTTACACGGCTTTTAGGGGAACAAAAGGCAAAAGGAAGGCTTGGAAGCTCCTCCGTGCGTCCCTAATGACCTGGAGGAGATTCCCCCACTTCTCCTGCCATTGGGCTTGGGCTCGCTTGGGGAGTCCTGGCCGGCCAGCCTGGCAGAGGACCCACGAGTCCCAGCAGCCAGAGGATGGAGAGGTAAAACCAGGAATGCCAGCCTGGAAAAGCAGGCTGCTCTCATCTCTGCTGGTGGCTGTGTGCACATGAGAGCGTTGGACCTTACCTGTTGTAAGCCAGGCTTTGGCAGCATCGCCAAATATCAGAAATACTGCTAAAGAATAAAACAGAACCTTAAATAAAACTAATAGTGAAAATACTGCTATGAATCAAAATTATTTTGTGTATTTGGAATGGTGTGTGTTTATTATTTTCCCCCCTTGGAAAGCTGATGGTGTTTTCCATGAGTTTTTAAAGAAGGCAGAAAAGTTTTGATGTCTGTAAAATATCTCTCAGAAGTTGGCACTTTGTGTCCTTGGTCTAGGAGGTGGGAGCAGGAAAAGGAAAACACTTGTCTCATTGTCCAAACAGTATGAAGTACAAAAATAATGAATGAGCATTGAAAATGGAGGAGTTTTTTCAGCGTTTTAATTTTAATAAACTCATACTGGTGATATCAGAAAATACTATTATACAGCTAAGATTCTGATTTGATTTTATTCACACAATAATATGTTCAGAGTGAGAAGACTTGGAACAAAATTTTCATCTCCTTGCTTGCTTCTGTGTCTTGGAAAAAAATTGCCATTAATTTTAGAAAAGAGTTACCAACTTCAGTTTGTTCTTTCTCACATAAAAATAAATGTAGTGATTGTTCTGTGGAAAATATGTCTCTGGCCAGATGCTGTGCTTCCAGTTCAAGATTTTGGAGGCAGTCTTGACTGCATAAGGACTGTAGAATTTTGATTGGTGTTTAAAGCATGGCTATGTATATATAAATTGTCCTGCTTGCATGCAAAGCTTATGATTGATTTGTTGTCTTTGTTCCAAATAGTTCATCTGTTTAAATATCTTTCCAGAAATGGAGTTCTTTGATATTTAATATATTATTCGTTACACTTCTCCAAGAGCAAATATTTCATTTACATAACTCATGCAAAAAGATAGAAAATAGGTGGTGATTCTACTGGTCAAGTGTTTTGAGTTAATTCTAGGGAAGATAAAATCAAAACAACATCATTCTGGAATGTTTTAGACTAAGTATGGAAAACCAGACCCTGGCCTTAATTTTAAAGAGGAATAAACATGAACACTAATTATGGAGTGTCTGTGAAAACTCCATCTCTTTATACCATGAAGTCCTCTCTGTCCACAGCAGTCCCATTCTTTGCCTCTTTAAATCAAGTCAAGTACTCAAATCGTTCTGCTGTGAGTTTTATCTGATTAGAGACATGATGTGTGATCTCTGACATAATTTTGGATATCTTATAAATTATAGTAGAGAAAACACAGTATGCCCTGAAAAACTTTTAAAATTAGACGGTCATTTTCTGTTTCAGTCAGAGGAATTAAATTAATACATAAATTAGTATATCCTTTACATTTTATGGGATGGGTCAATTTTAAAATAGTTCACTTGTTCTTTTAAATTTTGGTATTACTGTAGTTTTAAATCTGGTCTTTTAAATAGGGTTAATACCCTACTGTAAAACTTGGCTTGGGATTGTTGTTTGTTGCCTGAGTGCAAAGTAGCATCAGGAAGGATCAGCAGAAACTGGCATAGCTATGGCAACCCAGCAAACAAATGTGCCTGCATTTCTTGTTTCTCCTTCAGAGAAAGGTGCAGAGCTTGTCGGCTGGGTGGTGTTCACTGCACGAGGAGTGTCAGAGGCACACTGTGTATCTTAAAAGCAATCTCCTCGAGCAGGTTGTTAGTTCATCACCACCATGGCATTCACGTACGGTTAGAGTGATAAAAGCTTAACCCACCCCACTCCCACGTGCTGCCTGCGCAGTGTTCTGGTTTGCAGATCTTTAGAAGTTTTCTTAAGTAGGTGCATCTGGGGGAGAGCTCACCAAAGGAAACCCATCTTTGGCGTTTTCTGATTCTCAGCTGGGTCTCAGGCAGCTGCTGTCTCTGCAGGAGGTGCTGGGCAAAGGACTCTCCAGAGTAACCCTGGGCACCTCTCTGTGCCACCGCTTCCAGTAACACGAGGGAGAGGAAGAATGTGACACTGGCAGAATCTGCTGTGAGGGGAACTGAGAAGAGCAAGTGATGCTGTATTTACTGCAGTTCTCCCCCCACAAGCAAGCTCAGGCAGTGGTGGTGGGATTGACTTCACACAGGTTAGCAATGTTGGACAGAGGTAGGTTTCAAGTGGAAACACTAAAAAAAAAAAAAAATTGTTTTTTCCTTTATAAAATCCTGCTCTTAAGTTCATTCTCCTAGCTCTTCCTCACTGTAGGGCTGCAGGCCCTTCCCTACTGCAGAACCATAGGTAGGACATTGCATAGTTTCTGTTTGCAGTGTTACCAAGAAAACACTCTAAAACGTGAAGGGTTGAAAAGACCTGCATGAAATGTTATCAGTTTATCATCATTCTGTCATTCAAAACGACTGGGTTTAACTCTGCTCTCTTCTGTAGACTACACTAGGAAAAGATGAATCCTGTAACACCTGCTGCTTTATCTTAGTATTGGTTCATACCTTTTGTCTGATTTGGAAGTATTTGTGGCAGCGATTTTTTCCTATCTCTTCCAATGCCTGTTGCTAAGTGATGAAGTAATCTTTTGTTATAATGGGCAGAATTTCTGTGCCAGTTCACTGCTGATCTTCAAGTAAAGATGTGCCACAACTTCCCTTCAGCACTTGATTGCCTAAATTACACAATGTGAAACCCACAGAGGTGAAGAGAATGTACTGTTCTGCTAGAGAAGCACTGACTGGAGTCTGAAGCATGTTTTTAAACTAATCTTTCCTTGTGGATGATCAATTTAGACATGCACTGGCCTTCCTGAGGTAGCCAACAAGTCCTTCATACTGCTGTTTATTAAATCCTCACCGGTCTGCAACAAACATGACATTCATTCTCTTTGGTTAGTCGTGCTTCTCCTGACAGTGGACGGCTTTCACTCCTCTCTGTATGGCCATCCCTTCTACACAGCTGCTAAAAAATGGGCCACCGACTGCAGGAAATTATTTATAGATGCAGTCACCACAACTCCATCAATTTTACCAAATATTGCACTTACAATGCCATTCAATGTGCTAATGAATTCTTAACCTCTTAGTGAAGTTGCTGCAAACACCATTCTGATCTTGAGTTTCTCTTACATACATTAAAGAAGGTTCTTTAATGTGCAAAAATGGTGTATAAATTATACAGTCCATGTTGTGTATATAATTCAAAATTTCCTGTTTCACGCTGAGCTTTTGTTGCATCTTTGTATTCATGTGTGCCATTTAATGCTCTGTTGAGCAATATTAAAATGCCAGAACCATCCAATAACACAAATCATTCAGCAGAGGCAGCCAGAGCCGATTCATGTTTCACTGAAACCAAGCATTTCCCAGCTTGTTTGTTACCAGTTTTTTGTGATGTTTTCAGCTTCTATATTGCACCTATTGCTGTTTGTATTTGAGTGATACATAAGAGAACGCCAAATATAGCAAGTGTGGGTGAAAAATTTCAGAACAAAGTAGAAAAGACTGTTTCCATTATCTCATTTTCAGTTCTTGAGGTGTTTGCACATGTTTCTTGGTACTCTTGCTTATTGTCTTTTTCCATGTTCCTCCAGAATCACAGACTTTATTTCATTCAGAATCAGTAAGATTAAAATATCAAAATCAGCTACTATTTCTAGTTTTGTCACTTTTTCTCAGGAGTTCATCAATAAACAAAGGAAAGTTTATCAACCTTTACGGTTGTTGAAATCCAAAGAATATTTATACTTATAACAAATATTAATTCTTCAAGTGTTTAAGCAAAATATTTGGTCTGTGAAAAGTCTGTGAAAACATCTCACAGCACTTGAAATGAACCATGGCCTAATGAATTGATTTCCTACTTCATTTCACACAGCCATGACCCTCATAACATCCCTGACTGTGACATCTCCATCGCTATTTCCATTCGACCTCACACAAGAGTTTGCCATGATGGAATAGCTAAAGCAGATTTTATCTACGTGATTCTTGCCACCATCGAGCCCACCAGTGCCACGTTCCTTTACTCGATGTGAAGTGGCTCCTTTGTAATAATTGGGGCAGTAGAAGAACAATATACACACTGTGGCCCGACAAAGACCTCTTTCATCAGACTGTAATACTGTGCATTTCACTGTGCTGAAAGGGTTAAAAGTAGCCGTTTTCTACTGTAAAAAATAAATAAGGAATTTCTTGTTCAAAAATTATTAAAAAGTTCTTAAAAAAAATCCCTCCAAAAACCCCTTAACATTTTGTCAAGCTGGGTTTTTTTTGTCATGTATTTCAAATTTCAAATATTTTCAAATATAGAAATATTTCTATCAGAATTGACAAAATTAACAGAATTAATGTTTCAGAATTTCCATTTGTGTTCTGCATATAACAGGCCTTTTATTTCTTTTGCACGTTACTTGGCATTCTCATTTATTCATCCCTTTTGTTTTTTCCCAGTTTCTTTCATTACAGTTACAGTCATTTGCCATCTGTTTATTTCCAGTATCTGCAGAAATTCCAGGCCAAAATGTTATCAATCACTTTTTTCCTAACATCAATGTACAAGCATTTATTCCAATATATCCATTTTTTCTTACTCTCAGGGCGAAAAGGAGATTTTTGCTGTTTGCTGGATGCCGTAGCATCAAAGTGTAGAGCAGCACTGAATGAATTTTATCTTGTGAGGTTTTAGGAGCCTTGTCCTGAAATTTGGGCTTGCTCTTGGAGAAGGTTTTCCAGGATTTCCTGGATTCTGACCAGCATTTCTTTTTTCATTTTTTGGGGTGTTGACAAATGACACACCTGAAGAGTGCCACTTTTTTTTCTCTGAGACTGTACCATGTGTCTTATATTTTTCCTTAAATTATGAAACTTCCTTAATACAGAGTTCTTTAATTGGGAGAACATTGATTTCACATACCTGCAAGTGCTGCAGATGAAAGCACTCACAAGAAAGCTGTTTTTTTTTAAAAAAAAACCCAAATGTTTGGAAATGTTTTTGTGGGAAGATATCCAGTTCCAGGAAGTGAAGGGGTTCATTCAGTACAAAGAAGTCATTTCTGTTGTTGTATTTTTTAACAGCCATACAAAGAGTGAGTAATAAAGGAAAACCTACGGATCCAGTAAGGAATCTGGGATACTGTCTGCTGATTTTAAATTATCTCAGCAGCCACTCATCTCTGTTCTTCATTCTGTTTTTCCTGTTGACAATGCCTTGCTCCTTCAAGGAACTCTGTAATGATTATCTTGCTTCAGCTTCCTGTATACTCTACTTCTTTTTACCAGGTTTGTCTTTTCCATGCAAGCATCTTAAATAGATGAAAAATACAAGTATAAGCAGGAGATAATGTTTGAAAATTCTCTGATACAAATGGACTTAAAACACTGCACATCAGGGTGTTTGTGTCAGTGACTTCTGAAGCAATGCAAACAACCATTTTTGTGACAGTGGTGTAAATTCACATAAATACATCCCCCAGGTTTAGAAGAAAGTTTCTGTGTAGAAGGCTTTAGTTTTGCCTAGGACTGATTTGAAACATTTGTTCTATATTTTGGAAACCCTCACGTAGAATTTGCTCTGCTCTGGAAAAGTAGGTGCATGAAATCTGGGCGTGTAATATCTAAAATGCTTTGTAATTAATACTCAATGATATAATCAATCAAAGCAGTTTGAAAGCAAGATAAAATCAGGCACACTACGGCAAAACATTGATCTCTGGATGAGAGTTATTTCAAGCTCTCAGTTTCGCAAGGTTTTAAACCGGAGATGGGGGAGGGAATAAATTGTCAATGCTTCGGATCTCTTCTAGAAGCAATTTTTTCAAGCAGGTCTGTACTACTCTGTTTGTGAATTCTAACTGCTGGAAGCTGATCTTCATTACGCTGCTGCTTTATTAGACAGATTGCTCTAGGATTTGAATGTCAGCTCAGAGTCCTGTGCAGGACATTTCTGTCTCTGTACCTGCTTCATTGTAGTAGTTGAAAGGACGGTTGTCTGTTTAAAATCCTTTCCCTTGCTCCTCTATTCAGAACCATCTTGTCCTTCTGCCATGTCAGATGGTAAGATTTCAGTTCCTGGCCATTACAAAATGAAAGGTATTCAGACAAGTTGTGGACAGTTACCAAGCAGAGGAACAATGAAATATCTGTTCCCTGGGTGGGAGCAAAGGGATTCATCCTCTTTCCTTTGTCAACTGGTGGAACACACTAAGCTCTTGCAATTCAAATTTTCTGTTTTCTCCTTTGTTACTAATCTTTTAAGTACAGCAAGAAAGAAGCTTGCTAGAGAGTTCATCTACTGACTCTGTCATTCGGACTGAGTAATAAATCTTTTGAGCCTGTTAACATATTTGTTTATGGGCATTGAAGACAAGAGTACTACAAAGGAATAAAACCCTTCTTTTAATTTCCAGAATGCAAATCCTTGAGAGGAAAAGCACTGAAGCTATTGTAAGAAATTGGGTTATATTGAGATTGAGATTTATCTTACTCAAAATGTGATTTTTTTTTTTTTTTT